>QEOT01008389.1:11206-25261 GCA_003123785.1 Pterocarya stenoptera | reverse complement strand
AAAAGTTATTGTTCATTATAATGGTTCTAATGAGGCTCCAATTACACCAATGACTAGTCCTTTTGGAGTAGATGTGGCTTGGGTCTTCCCTTCAGGCATTACAAACGGTATAAGAGCCTATCCCAACTAGAAGCGTGGAACTTGAGTTATGCCATATGTGATGGAATGGACCAACAAGGATATCGGACATTTAAGAGCGGGATATTGTGATACCCCATGCTAACTGATGAGTGTAAGTGGTATATGGGACCCCACATTACTTGAGAGGAAAAAGTTCTTGCTCTTTATAACGAATGAGGCTTCAATTGTACCATTGAGTAAATCTTTTAGAGTATAGATCTAGATGTGGCTTTGCCCTTCCCTTGGGGTGTTCACTATTCGCACACCTCACATACACTTTGACAATTTCTTAAAATTTTGTTTCTATAATAGAGCTTTTGTACCACATTCAAGCAAAATATAACATTAAAAAAAGCATACAAAGTTTTAGAAGCACAACACAAAATCTTTCTTCCACACTAGATGATGCCAATTCACATAAGGGTTGTCTTCTATTATATACATCTAATTAACAAAGACCATGACTTGAAGTAGCGAAAGGCTCACCCCAAGAGCTTCTTCAGGCTGTGGCCGCTGGTCCTTTGGGCGATCACAGAAGTTCTTGTACTCCTCCACATCTCTAATGGCATATGAACTTACCTGCTCCTCAAACAAAGTCAAAAATAGTAGAGAGTTCAAATCCAATAAATAAAATATGCATAATTCAATCATGCAACGGAACATTATGTTTTACAAGATTAAAATGCAAAACAGATCAGATGCCCACCTCAACGTCACATTTCAAATCTTTAGGACAAGGCTTGACCATGTAAAATCTCTGCAATCAGATACAAGTTAGCCTTCATATATGTACTATATTTTTTAGAAGGGGAAAAACATACACTATAGAAACCATTGAAGTTGAATGCTATTGAAAAATTAATAATTATAAAAAGAAAACGATAGCAGAAGCAGGGAGACAAAGCTCGAGCAAGCCATTTCTATCATGCTAAGATCAAGGCCTCTAAAAACTAGCGATTTTAACAGCTGAGAGAACAGACTAGCATACCTGCCGAAAAGGCTTCTGAGGAGTCCTCCAGAATGCCTAGGAACAGAAATAAAACCCCCATAAATCTATTTCCGGTACAAAGCAACTGATAATGAACAAATATAATGATCAGGAAGCCGTTCCTAATCGACTGTGCCTTAGGAAAAAGAAATAAGGAAAGAAGGAAAGCGAAGGGGCAGCAAGTTATACACTCACTTGCTCAAAATATAAAACCTTTGACCCATCTACCATCTGTGCCGCTGGGCATGTAAGCATTCTACGCAGAGCCAAACACAAAAGGTAAGTAATTGACGAGAACAAATACAGTCTGGATTATGAATGATTGGTTAGAGATAAGAAGCTCAGTAATTAGTTCAACGGAAAATAAGCAGCTCAAGGAAGTTTCCAGATTTCGCGCAAGAAAATAGGAACATGAATTATAATAGGCTAGAGGGTCTACGGAAGCACCTGAAATTGAAGTAATTATCAGGAGATCTGGATGCTTGCTCCATTGAGAACTATTGCAAGGCAGAGAGAGAGAGAGAGAAACCGCGCAATTAATAAAGTGGTAGAATTGATTGAAAAATAGAAGAAGATGGAAAAGAAAGTGGAAGAGTTGGACCTTTTGTCCGGAAAGAGAGTGAGCAACGATGCGAGCATGGTCCCAGCGAGTGGTGGACTTGGTCAGTCTCTTCAGCAAAAGCGCGCCTCCTATCAGTAGCAGCGTCTTTATTACCAGTCCCCGTGTTCGGCGTCCTGTACCCATCGTTTCTTTCTTCTATTTAAAATCCTAACATATACCCATAGGACTATCCTTCATCTTCTTCATCATTTAACGCTTTCGCAGGAACAAGAGAGTAAGCTTTTACTTAGGAACTTACTCCGATCGATCGGATGGAGGAAGGGATTTAGGTTTCAAGTTATCAACTATGTTTCGGCGTGCGAGAGATACAGGAAAACAGAGACTATCGGAATTTCAAAGTTTTGGCCGTATGCCAGTGATCGAGTGTTTGCTAATCGCTTCGCCACGTCACCAACAACATTTCGGTTCGGTTTTATCAGGCTACCTCGGGCTAGACTGAACTGGGCCGGGCTGGTCAACTCTTTGTTTTTAGAATGAAATTGGGTTCTTGAGTCTTGACCCATTTTTATATAATTCTATCTTTAAATTTTGTTTATATTATCAAAATTATTAACTTTTTAAATTTTTATTTCAATAATCATACTGTTATGATTTTTAAAATTTAAAATTTCCTTTTATTTTACAATATAAAATTCTCTATATGAACTGATTATCATATGTGTTAAGGTCATGTTTCGTACACCTAGACTAAGTTCCTACAATCCAGGTTGGGATGTTTCTACCTGCAATCACAAAGAAAAAAGAGGGCTCGGTGGTGGTTGGGAGAGCCTCCGATGCTAAAGTCAGTATTTTTTCCAGGAGAATGATAGAGTTCAGAGAAATTCATTCGTACTTGGAGCATGACTTTTATACGAAGTTTGAGTATATTCTCATACCTTATGTCAGGAGTCTATATCATGGCCTTTAATGTGGCATGGTATCTGAGGTGGCGCCATTAATGCGGCATGGCTTCCTAGGTGGCATCTCGACGGTTGGCAATTGGCGCGGTCACTTCTTATTTCCATTGTCAAAGAATAAAGGGTTGCTCGTGCTTTTTGTTCACTTGTTAGTGTAGATCCTTTAATGTTGGGCGTCACAACTGAGTGTCAAGCTCTTTTGGTGGTTCCTGGGTCGTGGGAGGGCAGGATCTAGTCCGAGATGGGCCTTAGTTTCTGGCCCAAGCCCAATCCAGAGGGCTGAGGGGGGGAATATCCCTTCCAGTTACCTCGTCACTTCTAGCCGAACGTGTTCAATGGGAATTCCTTTATTTCTGAAGATGTTTCGTCGACGTCTCTGACAGATGGATGGGCACTTGAGTGCACCAGCTTGACTTCCTTCGTCTGGATTACGGCTAAAGGTTCCCTTCCTCTTGCAGTGCGTATTGTAGGATTTGCACTCGTTCACTCTTTTCTTCACAGTGCGTGTTGGTTCGTGGCTGGTGGAACTTCAAATGACACAGGCTTCTATTTAAGTCTTGCCTCCTTCCATTTTTCAGTCTGCTTGTTTTCACTCTTTCTAGAGTCTATGCCTTTGCACTTTCCCACCCCCTTGCCTTCTTCTCTTTTCTCTTTGTTTCTCAGTCCACCTCTGTTACCTGCTTCCATGGCACTCAAGAATGCTTCTCACATTGCTCCCTAGCGCTTAGGCTACGACCGTTCATTCAAACCTGAGGCTCGCACCAAGTCTCAACATTTTGATGGGTTCAATTAGAGGTCGGAGGCTACTCCAACTTTTTTGAGGTCACCGAATGCCTCTTTTTGAGTCCCAGACTCCATCGTTTTTTAGGTCTCTGAGGCTCGTGAAGGGACCGTAGACTCTGAGGGTTACGCTTCAAAAGTGACATTATACCCTAGTATGTTTACTTGCGGATTGCGGCTTCCTTTTTACCGGTCGGTTTGTGACGTGTTGGACTACCTTCGTTGGGCTTCTACATAGCTTCACCCCAACATTTGGAGGATTCTAGTATGTTTCTACGTTGTGTGGCACCGAGCACTAGAAAAGGTCAACCCAAAGCACCCAGACCTCACTACTTGAGACTTCATTTTAGCCCATAGTCTTTTGAAACAGAAAGGGAACACTTGTAGGTTCCGATTGCGCCAAGGGAAAACAATGGTCTATTTGGAGCAACCATACAACCGGGTCAAGGATTGGAACCAGCGGTTCTTCTTTATGTCTGGCAAGGGGTAGGAGTTCCCAACCGGATAGACTACTCTACAGGAGTTCCCCATTCATACCATCTGGGGGACCGTGCCGGTGGACAGGGAGGTTCGGCCCAAACCCACCAAAGAGGAGGATAGTTGGTTGGAGATTATCCGTGCTTGGGTGAAATTGCACCAAAGGGACGTTTATTTTGAGGCCTTGTTGGGGGAAGCTAGTGTAAGGCAATAACAAGCTCCCCCGACGCAAGTTCACTTTGATGATCGTCGCATCCCCATGCGACCCACAACCCTTAGGGTTGTAAGAGGCAACCGAGCCTTCCATTGGAGGAGTTACGGGATAGCAGCTTGCTCCACCACCCCCTCCGGGACAATCTTCGATTTTATGTTATTCGTTGGTCGAGACCATCTTTAGCTGTTGCGGGGGTAGCTGAGCCCATCCCGCCATCCTTTGCTTCCAGGACCATGACACTTATCCCCCGTCGAGATAGACAGGCAATGCAAGCGCATCCCAGGGGGTCTAGGTCACTTTCGAGATGGCTGAGGTTCCTCGGCTCGTGATCCCAACCCTTGGTCTCTTAGGCTACGACTTTCCCTACCCTGCCAGGTAGTGCAGTGGTGACTAAGACCTTCACTCGGATTGAGGAGATGTTGGCGCTGCATTTCTACGGGGCTTTCGTTGTCCCACGGCCTAAAGTTGACATAGAGATGATTCCTTCCGCAAAGGATGGAAAGCATGCTGTAGAGGGTGAGGGGTTCCATCTGCTGGGGAGCAAGTATAAGAAAGCGAGGGTGAGGATGTCTTCCATCTTAGCGAGGATAGGGTCTCCATCCCTAAGTCCCCCTTCGACTATTCTCCTGAGCATGAAGTCACTTTGTTGGAAGCACCATTGGAGGTGGTCCTAGAGGTTGGCGAGGCTCTTGTTGTTATGCCTGAGGCTGAGGTCGTGATGGTGTCAATGAAGGCCATGGAAGTCTTAGCAGTCCCACGAAGGCCCTAGTGGCGTCAATGAAGGCCAAGAAGGTCCTAGTCATCCCACCTGAGACTGAGACCCTGATGGCATCAGTGAAGGCCAAGGAGGTCCAGGTCAGCCCACCCGAGACTGAGTCAGAGGTAGCAGTTACATCGAAGGACAAGGTGGTTCTCGAAGAACCCTTGGTGGAAGAAGAGGTGGAGGTCGCCATAACCTCCCCAGAGGCCAAGCCTAGGACAAGTCCTACAAATGGTGCTGTGGAGAAAGTTGCAGAGGCGTCCAAGGATGACGTTGTAGGCAACTTCAAGATCTAATATGGTCCCCTACCTGAGGGGTCCGGTAGTCCTCCTACCTGCGAGGTTTTCTCTTCCTTATTGTTGGGGCTGGGGTCATCTCATGAGGCATGGGCACCGACCGTTGGTGGTAAAAATCAATCCCCATTTGGGTGAAGACATCCCAGTAGAGAATGTCTGTGGAGCTGCTGTTGTCGATAAGGATCCTTCTGGTGGTAAAGTTGGCCACAAGCATGATTACCACAGGGGCGTCATCATAGGGGTAGAGGATCCCTTCTTCGTCAGCTTCCCCGAAGGAGATGACTGGCGTGGTCGCACTTCTTCTTTGTTTGGCCAGGTAGTGATTTGCTGAGTATACTTCCTCGTATCGCACCTTCCTAACATGTGCTTTCCTGTTGGAGGAGGTCTAACCACAGCTAGCAAACCCCCCGGAGATGGTTCTGATCTTGCTTAGGGGGTCGCCTTCGTGGGAAGCATCTAGGGGAGGTTCTGCAGAGGCGCTCTCTCCACCCATCGCATCCTTAAGCTTTCGTTCCTTCTTGGCCTGTCAAACCTTCCTTGGCTCTGTTCCCGCTCCCTTCTCTAGTTAGTTTGGTGCTAAGGGGGGTGGTACTCTGACACTCCCCCTCCTGTTCTAAGTGAGATACGTCTACGGTGTTGTGGGACATCGTTTGGTGGTAGGTGCAATAGCGGTGGCCTCGATTCCAATTGTCAGCTTCCCAGGCAATTGGTCTGCCTTCCTCGTATACAAACAACATATTCCTATCGTATCAAGGTCCTAGGCCTCTTGGAAGGGGCGCCTCATCCCACCCCTGTCCTACTAGCCCCTCTTACCTTCTCGAGGGCTTTAGCTTTGCCCTACGCCTTGGCCTTTCTATCTACCTATTCCAACTTTATCTTTTTAGGCTCGATCAAGGCCCAGAGTGTGTCTTCGACTTTGATAAAGTAGTCAACCTTATTCATGAATTCCCGTAGCGTGGTTAGGTTCTCTTCACCAACTCCACCATGAACTAGTCTCGAGGCCATAAGCTTCCCAGGTGTGCCGCCAAGGTGATTTTTTTCATGCTGGTCATCCGTCGTTATATGCTCCTTATTGAATCTGGATAGATATGCCTTTAGGCGTACCTCCCTTTCTTTGACGGTTAAGAGGTATACTGTTTGGGTGCCTTCTCCTCTTACTGGCCATGAACTACATGAGGAACAGGCATGCCAATTCTCCAAAGCCGTCAACTGATCTTGGTGCCAACAACCCTAACCCTCCTCTCGCGGCCCCCTTCAAGGTCAGTGGGAAGGCTCTACAAATAATCTCCCCAAGAAAACCATGCAGGGTCATACGAGCTTTGAAAGTTTCCAAATGCTCAAGGGGGTCCTTGGATCCATCATACATTTTCATTTAAGGGACTCTAAACTTTGGTAGTAGCGGTGCAGCCATTACCTCAGCACTATAGGTCAAGTTTGTGCTGGTGAGTAGCTGATCCACTAATGAGGAGGCGCCCATCTTCCTTGCCATCTCCTTATACTTGTCCATGAGGCTTTGCAGCTCGTGATGCATCTTCCTTCTTTCTTCTTCGTCAACGTCTGCCAGCTAGAGCTCTGGAATTCTTCCAACTCATTCATACTTGATTTTTACCTGCCTTAGATTCTCTAGGATTTCATTATTTGGATCCAGAGTTCGCTTGCTTGATTTTAAAGCTTGGGGGAATGGTACCTTAACATGACTCTTTGTCATCTCAGGTTCCTTGGGCAGCTCGGCATCACTTCTATCTTGATCATTTTCCACATCCTCTGATTTGTTCGTTGTTGGGATGTGTAATGACTTACCACTTCGTGTCATAATGGCATTCACACCCTTTACGTTCTCTTGCGCCATGTGTTGACCACGGGGTGCGGATTGAGTTTGAGAAGGGAACTTACCTCTCTCATTCACACTCAAGGAGCTCATCAATTTGGACACTTGGCTCTTTATCTCTTTATTTTCTTCCACAACTTGCATAATCAAAAATTCAAACTTTTGGTTAGTTTTACCCTGTGCCTCAATAAAAGCATGCAAAGTGTCTTCTAAAGGACTCCTAGAAGATGAATGTGCATGATATGGTGCAGAATATGATCTAGGGGTTGTGTAGGCTGCTGGTTTTCAGACTTCCAGCTAAAATTGGGGTGATTGTACCACCCCGAATTATAGGTATTAGAGTAAGGTGTAAAAGGCTTCTTGTACATACCCAAGACATTACATTGTTCCTCGTATACCCCTTTCATCTCAGTAAGTGTGTGACACTCTTGCACAAGGTGATCTACCCAGCCACACACAAAACATGGTCTAAAAGACTCTACATGATTAGCCACGTGTGTTGGCTTCAAGTCCTTAGTCTTTAACACCTCTAACTCCCTAGTGAGCATCTCAACCTTTGCTTTTAGGCTATCCTCTTCTTTGAGATGGTAAATTCCACCACCATTTGGGTTTCCTGCAAGTCATGACCTATTTGTGCTCTTAGTAGTACTAGGTCTAGTTCAAATGTGGGCTTTTTCAGCAAGCACATTGAGGTATTCTATGGCCTCATCAGGATCTTTCTGTACGAACTCACCATTACACATCATCTCCACAAATTGACACTATCTAGGTGTAAGTCCCTCATAAAAATAGCTCACTAGGTGTCAATTCTCATACCCATGGTGAGGACACATACTCAACAACTCCTTAAATTTCTCCCAAGACTGATACAAAGTCTCACTGTCCTTTTGTGCAAAGGTAGAGATTTATCTTTTTAAAGCGTTGGTCTTATGTTGGGGAAAGTATTTATTAAAGAATACTTGAGTCATCTCATTCCATGACCCAATAGATCGGGGTCTCAGCAAGTTTAGCTAACTCTTAACTTTATCCTTCAAAGAGAAAGGAAAGAACTTAAGTCTCACAAAGTCATCAGTTGCATTGTGACTATGAAAAGTCGCAACTATTTCCTCAAACTCCCTAATGTGCACATATGGATTTTCATTTTCCAAGCCATGAAAAGTAGGGAGTAACTGTATCATTCCTGTTTTAAAATCCAGTTGGCGAGTATTAACTGGAAACATGATGCATGATGGTGTGGCTATGCGTGTAGGGTGGAGGTAATCCTGAAGAGTTCTAATGGGTTGATCTTCGTGTTCACTCATTTCTTCAGGACTAGATGGATTGTCAAATAAAGGATTTAAAAAGTTTGATTCTGACTCTAGCACAAGTCTACAAGAAAATCTACCCAAAGCGTCTCTATATCCGTGCATGCAAGGTTACAAAATAATAAAAATACTATAAAAAGAAAACAAAAATACAGCAAGTTAAAAGAAGGAACGAAGTTACCACCTTTACAAACTGCTGAAAAGAAAAACAATCTAGCAATTCTTTTACCGTCTCTCCGGCAACGGCGCCAAAATTTGATTACGCCCAAAGAATAATGCGGTAGTTGTAGCAAAACTTTAGGGTGTCGATTCCACAGAGAGACAAATTAAAATAATAGTATAAAGAACAAAGAAACTAAGGAAAAATATTAAATGATTAATGGAGAACAAAGATTAATTTTAAATGTAAATTAAAGTGATAATGAAAAAAGTACTTAAATTTGACAAACAGTAGAGCGTCAAGAATCTCTTGCACAAATCTGGTATTTGAATTATTCTTAATTCATTGGATAACTCAATTGGAAACTCAATTCCCAAAATTTCCAATCGGAAGATATAGATTTATAGACTAAGATTAAACCAAATATCACCATTTGAAAAATCATTCACCACTTTTAAAATACGTAAATTATTATCACTATTGAGAAAATCCTACGACGACAATATACTTTAAGAGCGATATTGCAGCAAAGAATTAAATCAATATAGATAAATAATTGATCTAAACATAATCAAAGAACTAATCCATTCAATAGAAAAAGCATGACTGAATCCATAAACAAAATAAATTCTAAGATTATTCGGAGAAGAGAACATCAACGATGAATTAAAAATAATAAAACAAAAGAGTTTTAGTAATTGAAAATTAAATACATAAATCAAAAATAAATTACAAATACCATCTAATGTGCAAGTTCATCCCTAGCCATATTTGAGAATTTAGTTACCCATAAATATAATGGACAACAAAAATCACAAGAGAAAAGTAAAGCAAACGGCGGCCATGACAATTAATTTCCTCTCCTCCCCTTTTTAGCCTCCTAATGATATACTTATATAAGGTAGGAAAGAAACCCTAATATCTTCATGATTCCCGCCTAGAAGAATCGCCTAAATGTTAGGACTTATCTTGGCAGCCACGTACGTGCTTCAGGAATTTGAATTTGAAAATTCTTATTAGAGACAAAGTCGTAGCCCTTTAAGTTAGCCTTCTAACGCATCTAGAAGCATATCAATCTGATATGTGAGTAGAAAGTTACGTTCAAAATACTAAAGTATATCCAGACTATCTCCTAGAGCATGTTGGATTTTGACTATTTTTCTTGATCTGAATTACTCTTAAACCCCATCATTATCCTTATTTGAAGAGTCCTACACTCGTTGAAAGTTCTTAAGTTGTTCCAACTCTTGCCCATTTGAAAGTCCTTTGAATTTGACTGGGTTTTGACTTACTCTTTTAGTCCCTGAAATTAAACATTAAAATTTGCTTAGGAGTATCTCAAAGTAAATAGAAACTCAATTCAAGAATACACATTAATTCCTATAATTTCTATTCATATTTTAGAGTTATAGTCCAATAATAAAGTATTTAGAGTGCACTTTCATACATTCATCAGGTGGTCAACTAGGGTAAAATCTTTGTGCCAAAAGTGGACCAATTACAGGCTTGTCCAAAAGTATGGTGAAAAAAGATCTCCTAGGGAAGAGAAAGGGGGTTCGGCAGCCCATGTACTTACACACACACTCTTCACATGCCAATTGACACTTATGCACACATGTAAGAGATTGAAGAGGATTTGAGTGGACAAATGAACTTTTAGCCACTAGATACATTGGACCAAGACATGAAATGAAAGGCAAATGATGAAGGTGAATTCGATTTTGGAAGAGGGAGGCGCCACATGTAGGAAATGATGCTTTTGGTTCTCAACACAATCAAATGATGAGCTATGGGAAGAGGGCATAATGCTACACGCCACATGGCATCCATGCATGAGCTTTTTTCAATCAAAATACTTCTTGAAATGTCTATAAAAAAGGGCAAACCGAAAACCCTAATACCTTTTGGCCATCTTATGCTTCTCTGTGAATTTTGGTCACTACACATTTCCTGCCAAGTTTCCATTATTTTCTCACCATCCAAACACTCTCCACCATTCTTTCTTCTCATTCAAACATAGCAAAGCTAGGAGATAGTTTCAAGAGGAGAGACTAGAAGGTATGAAGCAACATTTCCCTTACTACACACACACACATGCATAGATTGAAGGGAGAGGAAGTTTCAGTTTAAGCTTAGTTCATCTAGAACTTATATTCTAACATCCACACACTTGAGCTAGATGGATTTAGCTTGTATTTTGAAAGATTATTCCACATGAACCGCACCTATACTCACACGGTTGAATTAGGGTTTTTTCTTCAAAAATGATGATGTAACCCTACTTTTCTTTGAGCTATAAAACTATGGAGGAAAGTGGGTCACGACACCAATGAGTTGTAGCTAGGATTTTTATTGAAGGTGAGTTTCGGATTCAAAGAGGGAAGGGCTCAAAACTTGATTTTCTTGGAAAGAAAAAGGTGTAAGAAGCACTGCACATGAACACATGGTTAGGGTTTCTCATGAACAATGATCCTAACTAATATTACATGTGATTTTCAGCTTGCTTGCTTTAAATACATATTCGGATTTTTGTAAGTATACTTCTAACTTGTACTTAGACATTTTATGCATATGGCTTGTGAACTTGTTAGTTGATTTGGTTTTATATGATGGTTTGAGACTTGATGTTTTTCTATGTGTTATGAACTTCTTTTGTTATGATTATTTTAAAGCATGATTGAAATGGTTTAAGGAGATGTGTATGATAAGAAAAAGGGAGTAAGAATACCATGCTAGGGTTTGGTTTTTACAATGCTTGTTTTTACATGAATGGTTGTCACTCAAATGTTTTTGATATGGGACTAAACTCATGAAAATATTGTCCATGATCACAAGGAAGGGTTTCAGCCATCCATGAGAAATCCTTTATTAAAGGTTTTTGTTCAATGCATTAGAAGATTCTAAGTTCATGAAAATTAATTGAAATGCATGATTATTAAGATAAGAGGTTTCGGCCAACCTTATGGATGAAGCATGATCATTGGTGTCTTAAGATTGAGGTGATACGAATGATGTTGGGTCAGGTTAGGGTTTTATTTATTTTGGCCCTTACATGATGAAGATTTTAATGCATGCCTTTATTTGAGATGAATGCCTTCGAGTAAGTATAAAGGAACATGTTCGTATATTCTAATATTTTCAAGCTGTAACGAGAGATGTATTTCATGAATGAATGTTTTATGGCTATTCTGATAAAGCATTTTGGCATCTCATGGTTATAGCATTTTGGTACTTTATGTGTCTCATGAAAGTTCTAAGATCTATTGTCATGTCACATGCATTGGGATTGTGAAAACCCTTTTTGAAAGAAAAAAGAGTCATTTTAAAAAGTGAAGTTTTTATCACAACCCCAAATGTTAGGATGGGAGAATGTCCTAATAGAACTCCTCTGTCCGCTCACTAGTGTTTAAAATGGAGGGATACCCCTGAGTGGACGAAGTACTATCAGCGGATCTCGAATGGTACCTAAAAGAAAATGATACCAGAATGAGATCGCACCTAAAGCTAGTGGGTGCACTAACGGTGAAAGGGAATGCGAGTTACGGTAAATGTAAGTCAAGACATAGGAACCTTGGTCAAAATGACCAATGATTGATGCGGTAACTAGCGGGGAACATACGGTGCATATGGGAGCCGTGAGGTATCCAATGTTATAAGTCAACAAAGACCATGAGCTCATAAGTATGTTAATGAAATGATAAAAGTATGTTTACGAAAGCAAAAGTCATGAAATGCCATGTTTTTATACGAAGTCTTTGAAAGGTCAAGTGCATATGTATAAGTCCATATCCATGCATTCATTGTTAAGTTTACTGCATATGCTTATGATATTTATTGCATGTTATTTGTTTACTTACTGAGATTTTTTCAAATCTCACTGTTGTATTTACCTACTATAATTCTTCATTCGGAATGATAGAAGTTTTGCTAAGTACTCGAGACCTTTGAGTATGGACAGAATCAGTGAAATAATTGAGGAAGAGTTCACTGTGGAGGCTCGCAGTCAAACCACCCTAGAGTTTCTTAAGGTGTCAGCACAACGTCTAAAAACGATAGTAGCTTTTATCGATGAGTCCATTGTTGCTATTTCGTCATTGGACCCTCAGAAGATGTTAAGGAGCAGGATATGAGTTTTGTGTCAAGACATTTAGAACAAGCTAAGAACACTGCTGTAGAGGCTAAGGAGGTAGCCACAAAGTTGGGTTGGGATATAGGTGTTCGCCCTTCTAGGAGAATATTCTTAAATCTGCTTGAGGATGGGACTTTGGTTCTAACCCATTCCACTTTTGAAAAATGATCGTCTGTTTAAGTTTATTTTAAAAATCTATGGTCCCGTGTTTTGGGAGTTCTTTAAAAACTCATACCAACTATGATGACTATTTTGGAGAATTATGCAAAAGTATTGGGATCTTATGTTTCAGTATCATGACTGGTATTTCTTTTAAATTGACTTAAGTTGACTTTCAGCTGTGATATACTTAGGGGTGTAACCGGTCCGGATCGGTCCGGTTTTTGACAAAATCTTGGACCGAACCGGTATGACCGGTTTTGTATTTTTCAAAACCGATTACGCCCCTATTAACCTTATAAACCGGTACTTCCGGTTTAACCGGTTTCGGGTCCGGTCCGGTCCAGTTTTCCGGTTTTTTTAAAATGTAAATTTGATATGTTGTCATTAAAAATCTATTTATAAAAAAAAATAATAAATAAATAAATAAAACTGTTTTACAAAAATATGTTATACTTTTATTACAAAATCTGCTTTATTAAAAAAAATCTGTTTCATCTTTACTAAAAACTACTTTACTAAAAATTCTGTTTTACTAAAAAAAAATCTGATTTACTAAAATCTAATTTACTATAAACTGTTTTAAAAAATCTGCTTCACTAAATCTGCAGCTCTGCTTTACTAAATCTGCTTTACAATAAATATAACTATTATAAAAACTGGAAAAAAAAAATCTGCTATGGAATAAAATTCTGCTATGGAATAAAATAAGTTCAAAAGTCTAAACTAGAAGTCCAAAAGTCTAACAAATTATAAATCCAAATTCCAAAAGTCCAAAAGTCCAAAACATTGTTACATTACAAATTTACACATTCAAAACATTACAAGTCCAAACACTAAAAGTCTAAATTATAAGTCCAAAGTCCATCAAATTACAAGTCCAAATTACAAATCCAAATTAGAACATCCAACAAAGAATTTTACAACTCGAACCAATAGATATTCACCAAGCCACCAACTCCAATAGTCCATTCAACAAACCTTGCAATTATATGAAAATAAATCAAGCAATTAATTCCAATAAAAAGTTAGTAAGTACATTAAATAGGAAACAAAAAACTTACGGAAATGTTATACAAGTTTACCTACCTTAAATTTAATGATCTCCAACTAAAGAAGTAGGTATTGAAGAATTCTCTGGGTCTTCCATGAGCTCTACACAAAAAGAAAAAAAAAACATAATAATTAAAACAAATTACTAATATGATTTAAACTTTAGAGATAGTTAAAGAAAAGATAAATGATGCTACATACCTGTATCAAATTTCTCAAACTCCTCAACATCATCCATTAAAGTGCGAAGGTTAATTGGGGCAGAAGAA
>QEOT01008387.1:47786-125041 GCA_003123785.1 Pterocarya stenoptera | reverse complement strand
AAGAGCGGAAAAGGTTGTCTCTCTTCAATGGAATCCCGTCTTCCAGAGACCCCATTCAGCATCCCATCCAATATAAGACTACAAAAGCTTGAAATCCGATACAAACATTGAAATCAGATTACAGAAAACTCGCAAATATAAACAGAGTAAATGTTTTCAGTATCGAGTGAGGCACAGGTGGTGCGTTGCGGATGAGAGACGTAAAAGGTCAGAGAGAGATTGGGGTTACGAGGACGATGAAAACGTGTATTGAGTCATAGTCATAATTTGTCAACCAAGAAAAATGGTTTTCTTGTGACTTTTGAATGGAAAAAATCCGTGAGCAACAAACTCGGGTGCAATCTATGGCGGATTTACAGTATGATGTCCGAAAGTTCTTGATCTTTCACGAGAATAGCACGCTCCTTCCGCAGGGAACCTATTCCAACTTAATATTCAGGCAATACTATTCACAGTAACTATACATTTTTTTTTTCAAAAATTTTGAAAGAAGACGTTAGTGTAGTATACAAGAAGTACGCACTGTATGTAATAGAATTAATTTTGTTTATGGTAAAAAATATTTCCAATCATTTGTTTCACTTATTTTTTTTAATTAAACAATATTTTTCTCAATAGAATATAACTACAGTCAAAATTTTATAAAAATAAATTTATAAATTGATTAAATTTTATAAAATACAGATCAATTTTATAATAAAACTAACTTTACAATTTAATATATCATATCAAATTACGTCAGTTTGTAATTGACTTGTAAAATTATAAATAATATTTTTTTAATAGTGTGTAAAATTTTTAATAAAAAAATATCATTATTCATCTTAATTATATTTTAAGTGATCGCCTTGTAAATTTACTTCAAATGAATCAAACAACTGATGTAATTAAGAGTTCTTAAAATAAAAAAAATAAAAATAAAAAATGGCATTGTTTTGCAGTTTACAAATTGGTTAAACATAGGTAGGTCTTGCAAGGGATCAACCACATCTTTCAACAATAGTAATAAATTAATAATAAATGATATTAATATGACTATTATTATAATATATTATAATAATTACTTTGCGTGACAGCAAGTTAACTTATAAATTCGAGTATTCTAAAAGAAATGGACAACTGGAGTCTGGACTGTGATGCCTTCTCAAACACGATGTTCCACTGTTTCCTTCTATTGCCCTACTTTCTGTTTTCCTGAATTTATATTTGGTGTTTTGAATACTGACCCAAGCTCACTCTTGTTTCATTTATGAAATATTCTATTCTGATTTATAAGAGCCCTCCCAATGGTTTGTGTATATTTTCTTCATAATAGACTATACATTATCTTATCTATTTTTTTAATAATATTACATACAATCATAAAGTACGCAAGTGCTTTGAAAAAGAGTAGGGTTTACTATTAAAAAATTAATTTTTTTATGTAAATCTCATATTTACTTATTTTTTTCAAAAGATTGCACGGCACTTTCGTGCTCCACGACTACAAATGTCATTTCTCCAAATTTTTTTCTCATATCATTTAAATATACTTTTTTCAATATTTTCTTAATCTCAAATATTATTTCTAACTATCAATGAGTTTGCAATATCTCGTATTTTTTTACATTTGCAATATCTACTCATATACAATACAATATAATTTCATCCCATTCACAATAAAATAAAGTGTAAGCAAGAAAATTAAAGATAAATTCAAAAGATAAAAATAAATGTGACTATATTTCAAGTAGTTCCTAGCGACAGCTGGGAGTCGTGGCTGTAAAGCCACCCAAAGATATATTGCCAACCATGTGAAAAGAGAAATGAATAAAAATACTTTATATGGATGAATACTGCCAACCAATTGTAGAGAGTGGTTCGAAATGTAAAATGATAAAATACATGATCCATTGAAGCTCATTTTTTAGACAAATAATTGGTTATTTATGTTTGGATAGTGAAAGTGTTTGAGAATGTTTGTGAATAGTAATTAAAATAGTAATGAAAAAGTAATAATAGAATATTAAATAGTAGTTAAACGTAATTAATAGTAATAAAAAGTATATGAAAAGTAATAATAAAATAAAGAATAGTAATGAGGTATTCTAAAAGTACCTCAAGTACTGTTAGTACTGTACATATAAAATACAAAGATTCATTGAGAGCGCTCTATTTATATTTATAATTTTTACTCACATAACAATATGTGCAGACGTGTCAGTTATTGATATGTTGAAAATTATGAAATTTAAAATTTAAGATTCAAATTTAAAAAAAAAAAAGAAGGTCTTTTACTCAATACACATATTTTTTTGTTAAATTATAACACAATTCTTTAAAATTTATCTCACAAATCAAATTATGTAATGTAAACATTTTAGAGAAAATATATTTACAATCGTGAATTGTGCAACTGCTGCGTAATCGCTTTGAAAAAAGTGAATAAAACATAGGATCCACATAAAAAAAATTAATTTTTTAATAGTAGACTCTATTCTTTTTCAAAACGATTACGCGACGGTTAATTTTTTAATAGTAGACTCTATTCTTTTTCAAAACGATTACGCGACGGTTACACAATTCACGATTATATATAGGATTACTCAACACTTTATTAAATGTACTTTACTCACCGATTTGAACATATATAACAAAGAATACTAGCAACCAACTTTTTGTTTTCTAAATTTCAGCAAGATTTTTCTACACTAAAGTATAATACAATTTCTTGATTTATTGGTCAAAATTATCCTAATTCAAAACCCAATTTTGAGTTTTTTTTTGGTTTCTTATCAATTATTTTTAGAAAAATTCTAGAGGCAGTCGGTTTGTGTAAGCGGCAGGCAGTCGAAGCTGACGTGGTAAAAGAAAACGACGTCGTTTTCAATTTTTTTTTTTTCCTTCTCTCTATGTTTCGAGTACAACGCAAACGCCACAGTCCCTTCCTTAGACTACTTCTACATGAAGGCCAAGCCAACACCCAGTGGTACCTGAGCCCCGACGATACCATGACCGCCATAAAACCCAGCCTCCTCCTTGTAAGAAGGGAAGATCCGAGGCAAAGAATAAGAAGAAGAAAAGAATACCGAGAGCTCGAGTAAATCTACAAGTAGTGCAGTATGCACTATACCTTGATTGCAGAAGGAGTACACACAGCTTGTTAGATCACGCCACTGGAAGCCAAAGCTCGAAACGATAAGGGAGACGGAAAGGAGAAAACTTTCTTCATTCAGGATGAAGAGAAGGAAGAAATCTCAACCGAAAGGGCCTCAAAAGATCACTCTCAGATCATAATAACAAATTGATGTTACTTGTACTAAGCCTCCTTCAAAAGCAAAGATCAAAATTAAATCGAGAAAAAATGTTGTATATATTTGAGGAACGTCGAGCAGCTGCTGCTAGTTGTTGTGCATTTTTTTTTTGTCCTTTTGGGTTTTTATAAAAGACTCTGAAATTGTTTTAATTAATTAATTCATTCTTCATTAGAGATTGTAGACTTGATTTGGTCATTTAGGATTTAGGATGGATAGCAATTTTTCCAGACCCATGCGAAGACGAAGACCCACTCTGAAAAAAGCTTATTGGTTACCCCCGTTTGTTTCTAGTATCTGCATCGTTGTTTGCAATACCCAATCTAAAAGGAGACTTTTCATCATCTTTTTCGCCCGATAAAAATTAGTGGTCGGACTGAGAAAATATAGAATCAATACAAACCCATAGATATCATATATGGATTTTGGTTCAATAGAGTTGAAGGTAATATCGACTACTGATCTCAAATGCTTCAATTTCTTCTGAAAGCTATCTGTCTACTCCGTCATCTTCCTTGTTTGTGATGAATCGAAGAAAAAGCTAAGAGTAAAAATATTGCAGAAGCCCCGTTCCTGCGAGAAGGTTTCAACCTTTCTAATTTTTCATTTCTTTTGTTTTAATTTTTTTTTTTTAATAAAAGTGATGTGGCATGGCCGACTGCACAGCGATTACATAAGCCGACTGCCTGTGGGAGAACTGTTATTTTTAATCCTTTTGATTCAGAAGTGCTTATTCACTGCTCCATTGTCCACTTATTTTATGGTTGCGGACATTGTTTTTGTTTACTTAAATGTTCCTCGCCTCGCCCTCATAGCAGCGTTTGTAGTCCAACGGTTAGGATAATTGCCTTCCAAGCAATAGACCCGGGTTCGACTCCCGGCAGACGCAGTCTTTTGATTTTTTCACTTCCCGCTCCCATTTCTTTTTCCAAGTTACAACGAATATAATGGACAAACTGGCATCCCCAAGGATTGATTTTTCTTTTTTGTTTATATTGTTTTTTAAACCGGGCGATGAACATCTACATCAGTACAAGCATGTAATTCAAATTTGAGCAGAGATTTTTAATTCACACAAGGAAGAAGAAAAGAATGAACCCAAAAAATGACCGACTTGGTGAAGATTACACCAAAATATACTAAAAAATATAACATATAATAAATTTTTAACAAAATTGAGTTTCAGCATAAAAAATAGAAACATTTTTGGAAATAAAAATAATAGAAAATTGGATGACAACAATCTAATTGGTACAACTGGTTGACATGTCCATCCTAAGTTCCTGAGGACCCCTGCTAAGACACCATAGGAAATCTCTTCCCAAGGATTGGCCGAAAAATCCATCGGCACATACAGAGATTTAGCTGCTAATGCAAAGTTTCCTTCCAGAGAGTTCATGGGAGTAGTCATTGTTCAAGAAGGCCGAGCTCTCTGGCTAGAAGCATTTCACAATCACCAAGGGCATGCTTAACTCCACAGGGAGATGCAAGGTTTTCAATCATCATAGTCTGCCTAGAGGGGATTCAAGGGCATGATCATCCACCAACCAGAGGCCGAAGTCACGGAAGCGCTTTATCTTCTTCTCAAAACCTGTGATATAATTATTGTGAATTATGACATGCATTCCCTTGGTTTCCTGCACCCATGTCAGGTTCTTGAAATACAATCCTCCTGTTGGAAATGCTGCCTGGGGAAGCAAATAGAGATCCACCTGAACAAAAACTTCAAATATCAAGGTGTGTAAAGAACCAAAACAATTCTACTTATCAATAAAGCAAAGAAGGTATAGATTCAGTCTCGTAACAGAGACTTGTGTCTCTTACAGGAGCCTTTGAAACAAGACCTTAGAAAAGTACAGGTTTTAAACACCAAACATGGGTCCCAAGTAGAACATATTGTGTCCAATTAAATTAACCAGATTATGCAGAGAACCCGCCAAATGCAGATTTATCATTATTTGTTATAACACCACATCGCAATACTTTCAATAGAAGCAGAAAACCATCAGAGGTCTTTTCAGATTCTTTTACAGTGGAATTATTAAAACAAGAGAGCTTCACATATATATATATAAATATATATATTTCTTTCAAGGTAAATCTTGGCTACAAAACAAACTGGAAAGGAAATTATGAGAAGGCAAAGATAACAAACCCCTCCAGCAGTTTTGTTCAATGCCCAATTAAAAGCAGGCTGATCATTTGATTTCTTCGCCTTGGACCATGGCTGGACTTGAAGTTCCTCTATCCACTTCTTCATAACCAGTTTTGCTCCGGTAGTTGGGCGGAGGAAAATCATGCAGCTACAGATGTAAGTGCGCCCTTTTTTCCCTGGGGGTGGCAGAGCATGGGAGTGTTTCAATGGTTTCACCTGGGTCATCCAGAAAGAAGAAATTATTGATGTGGTTAAGAAGTGGTTTCTGTAGTCATGGACCATAATGCAAGTTCAAGAAAATACTACATCCAAGAAGTTTTAGAGCAAGGCTGATTGGATCTGTTAAGGTTTACTTGTTTAGATCCAAGGCACATGTTGGGATGCTAACGAAATTGGATAACCAAATTCTGAGTTCCTCTCTGGTCATATTGAAACAGCTCAAATCCTACCAAATAACATTCAGTGACTTATCCAGCTCATAGGGACAGGGGGCGGGGGGTGGGGGTGAGGTGTAGATGGACTTTATATTTCAAGGTTGACTGGTCTTTTTTAATTTCTTTGCAGTCATCTTTTGATTTTACCAAACTCTTGGGAAAGAGCATACAAAAGCAACCATTCAGTTGGTATCTGCAGTGCATCTGAAAGATCTCAGAAACAAGAAATCAACAATTCAAGGTAGGCTCCAGTAGAAAGGAATTTGAATGTGCTCAAAGATGTGATGGTTTGATGTTGCAAAACAAAAGAAAACTATATATTTACAAAAGAAATTTCAAACGTTATGCAAGAAGACCATGATTTGTGTAATGACCCAAGGAAACTTCAGACCAAATCTAGACTTATTTGAGTAGTCAATCTTAAACGTGAAGCCCATGAAATCGTTATAAACCACAAGAACTTTACCCTCTCACGTAATGTAGGATCCAGTTCACCACCCTCTCATACTAAGTCCAGAGTACTACAATTTTCCTACTCAATCTCCAAAAACTAGAGCCACCAAAGGATTGACAAATTTGGTCCCTCTAACAAGGAGGAGACAAAAAAGTTCAAAGCAAATTTCCAGCATATTGTAAATTTACTTAACTGTAAACCTCTAACATAGTGCACTCTATTTTCCATAAATGGCACACAGCAAAGGCAAGAAGAAAAATTGATGAACGTACTGCTGTCATATCATCTGTGAAGTACACATCATGATTCCCTTGCAAATATGGAAATGGATCAGCCAACCAGACCATATCAACATCATTGTACATAACATTATATCCAAGCTCCAAAATGTGCAGTAGGTGGCGTGGCCTTCTGGATGTAAAATTGAAGAATCCCTGTACAGCGAAACCAGCGAGGACTACTTAGAAAATGCAATGAAGTCATTAAACCATGGAGATAAGCATTACCAATCAATCTCTACTAGCTAATAGGATAAACAGGAAACATTCAATCATGACGAACTTTATACTACAAGGGTACGCCTAGGGAAAAAACAAATTACTAAGGCAAACATCTGCTTAGAACCTTGGCAAGTCATCTTATTTTCATATTATCAGAATCAAGCTGAAAACACGCGACAGAAAATAGAGGCACCAGCAAAGAAAGAAAGAAGTTAAAAATAAACATTACAACGATCTTTTTTTAACATCAATCCCAAGTCCTCCACGAGTCAACTAGCAGGATTTGTCAGTGGTGTGTGCATACAGTAATTCCGGCACAGCCATTGCAATTATTTAGATATTTACAAAATGCAGATTACAGTCGGTCATAAAAAGTGGTGTAGGAGGTTAAGATGAAACGCATTGTTACGTACCAATCAAAAACAAGTATTTACCGATGTAGCATCAATGTATAAGTGCTTAAAACAAACAAAAAATGGGAAGCACAACTAGCTTAGCTTAGCTCTACTTTAATACTTGAATGTTAAAAGACTATTAAAATTGTAACATAAAACACAATGTTAACACTTGATGACAACAAAACAAATAACAGCCAGCAATTAATATCCACAATTTTACCTGAGAACCAAACTTGTGTGCAGTTTGAGCATCGGGAGCAGGTGGAACGAGCACGGCGTGGCCAGGCCATCGCTCGTTCACCTTATAAAGCGTGGCGTAGTCCTCGGCTATCACGAGCACCTTATCCTGATGCTTTTGCCTGGAAATGCTAATCAACCAGTTGTTCAGAAACGGCAAGTAAGGTTGGCTCACAGCACAAACAATCACGGTCCCATTCTTGGCCACAAACGACGCGGCTTGTGCCAGCGTGTAGTCTCGCCACTTGGAAAGTGATGGTCTGGCGCTCGAGAATATGAAATCGGGCATGCCCGCCCAGGGCAAGAAGACCCCGAGGACTACAAGGAGAGATAAGAGAATTAGAAGCGCGGTCGGGCTGAAAATCGAAATGGGTCTCTGGGAATTTGAGGAAGAGCGAGGGGATACCGGGTCTTGATCCGAAAACGGATTATGGATGGGTCTTTGGTGCAAAAACGCCGACATTATTATTGTCTCGATTTTTCGGAACCAGGCCGGAGAGATGCTCAGGCTATCATATGGGAAAAGGAGGGGGGGATTGCAAAGGAAATTGGGAACTCTCTCTCAGTTAGAAAGGACGACAGAATTTTGAAGAAGAAATATGTGAAACGCTTTGAATCGAATCCAATCGACTGCAAAGTCGTCGGTGGTGGGTTTTAAAATGGTTGAGGATCGGATCTCGCAACAATGATGAGAATGCTGAGCTAAAGCGTTTCTCAGTCAATAAAGAGTGGAAATGGAAGCCCACCTATTCTACGTGTTCCATGTCTGGATTTCAAAGAAAATCTGCCAATTTTTAATAAAGTCATGTGATGTTATCATTATAATTTTTATAAATTTTTATATAAAATATAATAAATAATTTAACTTTTTTAAATTTTAAAATAATAATATTATTAAAAAAAATTATAATAATATTTTATCCAACTTTCAACTTTTAATTTTTATCTAAAATCATCTCATCTCATTATCTAAACTTGAAATGTTTAAGGTAGGTTTGGATTTGTTTTGAGTGTAAAAATTAAAAAAAAAAAATTATTTTGTTGTTATCCTTTAATCACCTCTGTAATACCAAATAATACTTTTTTTTAATAAAATTTGCTTTTAATTTTAGAAAAAGTTGAAAAGATTTTCAATATTTTGTTGTACATTTTCTTCTTACTAAATCTTGTCTGAGATCATTTTTATCAATTTGAGAGTTTCATTTGATAATAGTATAAATTTAGGCATCATCCACAACTATCTGTGAATATATTGAAGAAAATGGTTTTTTTATTTGACAAACCAAAGGAATTTTCATTGCTAAATAAATAGAGTTATACAACAGAATCAAAATTACAAAGTTATCAACTTCTAACAAATTGGCAATATCTTCTGGACTTTCCTCAACCCAACATGATGTTCCTTCTGATTTTAAAGCCAAATTTGCAAGAGTGTGCTACCTGATTCCCCTCTCTGTGAATAAATGTCACTTCACAGTCCTCAACTTGCTTTAACAGTTGCTTAATATCCTCAATAACTTGTCCATTTCATTCCAATTTTCTTCAAATTTTTATACTGCTTTGATGATAACTTCTGCATCACCTTCCAAAGTGACTCTATGGAATCCTAGTTCTTGACACAACATCACAGCTCTTCTGAAGACCAAACTCTCTACCAAACTTGGACTATAACTCCCTTGCATCTATTCATGATAGGCAACTAGAATCTCTCATTGCCAATCTCGAGCTATAATCCCAATAATACGGTAATACCCATGATGTTGTTATTTGAATCTATAGCAGCATCAAAATTTACCTTAATGCAGTTTTCATTGGGACTCTTCCACTTATCTCTACCTCTTCCAGTAATTCTTCTGTTGGAGATGTCTTCTGAAACCTGTTGAACATTTTTGAACTCCTCCAGATTTGTAATGGCTTTATTCATCACCATTTTAGGCCCCATGAACTTATATTCAAAAACCAGTCTATCCTTTTGTAGCATATGCTGTGCATGATTACTGATATTTTTTTTTCCATTTGATTCTTCTTGAGAACCTGACTCATCTTTTCTCACATTCTTCTTCTGCCCACACATCTGTAGCAGTATGACAATTCCACAAGACATGAATTATTGACTCTTCTTCTTGAAGGCAAGTCTAACTTATAGCCAAGTCTATTATCTTCCTTCTAAAGAGATTTTCTCTAGTTGGAAGTAAATTATTCATAGCCCTCCATATAAAGTGTTTAACTGTCCCTAGAATACAAAGACTCCACAGTTTATTCCACACATCTTCTCTGTCTCTATTTCCAGAAGACTCACCATTCTTTTACTTTTTTTCATGCATTGTGCTACATGACACTCTTAACCAAAAATATACCTTCCTTAGTAAAGCCCCATATGAGTTTGTTCTTTATTCTCATCTTACTTATTGGTATGCTACATATCTGTGCAACTTCATCCTTATTAAAGATCTGCTTCACCAGTTCTGTCTTCCATTCTTTATTCTCTTCCTCAATTAATTCACTAACAGTGGCATCGACATTTAATATCTTCCTAAGAGACTGAATTATGTATGTTGTTTGTACTGTCAGCTATTTGCTTTCCCAAATTTTTATCTCCTCCCCTGATCCAACTCTCCATATAAGACTTTCTTTCGGCACATCTAATGCTGACCAAATGCTCCTTCATATAGTTGATGGCGAGGAGCCTAATTTGGCCTGCAAAAGTTGGGAGTTGTTGAAATACTCCTATTTGAAAACTCTAGCAACTAATGAATTAGGTTCCTTCAAAAACCTCTGGCTTTGTTTTGTTTGGCCAATAAAGCTAGATTAAAATTTTCAATATCACGGAAACCCAACTCTCCCCTCTGTTTTGCTTCCCCTACCAGACCCTTCATTCATATGTTGACCCCACCATAGCTTGGCTAACATATTTGAAATCTCATTACGTAAACTCCTAGGCATCTTGAATACACTCATTGTATAAGTTGGAATACCTTGCAATACAACCTTTAAAACTTCTTTCCCAGCTTTTGATACAACAATATTTTTCCAACTATGAATTTTCTTCCAAATCCTCTCCTTTATATACTTGAATGTATTATACTTAGATCTACCAATTAATAAGGGTAAGTCTAAATATTTTTCATATCTTCCACTAGCAACCACTCCTACCTCCGTATTGATTAAAGTCCTCATGTTAGAGCTTGTATTTTTGCTGAATAAAACTAATGTCTTTTGTCTATTTAAAGCTTGTCTAGAAGCCATCTCATACACACTCAATACCTCCCGCATTTTATCCCATTCACCCATTTGAGCTTTACAAAATAAAATGCAGTCATCAGCAAATAATAGATGACTAATTCTCGGACCACCCCTTGCCATAGCAACCCCATAGATTGCCTTTTTTATCTCAGCCTGTTGAATTAAACTACTTAACCCTTGAGCACATATTATAAATAAGGTGAGAGAGAATCACCTTACCTCAAACCTCTTGTTGGACTGAAGGGTTCTCCAGGTACTCCATTTACTAGAATAGAAAATGAAACTAAACTAACACACCTCATAAGTAGTTGTATCCATTTCTCATCAAAACCCAATTTCCTCATAATTGTTTCTAAAAAATTTCACTCTACTCTGTCGTATGCCTTAGACATATCCAATCTCACTACCATAGACCCCTTTCTCCCTTTTGTCTAGTTTGCATAGTATGTAGCACTTCATATGCAATTATAATATTGTTTGAAATTAACCTTCTAGAGATAAAAACACTTTGGGTGCTTGAAATTACATCATGAATAATTATTTTTAATCTATTGGCAACTACCTTGGAGACTATCTTGTATATGACGTTACATAAACTTATTGGTCTAAAGTCAATAACAGTTATTGGATTATTGACTTTAGGAATCAAAGCAATGTAAGTGTAATTTAAGGAAGAAGGCATACCCTCACAATTTAGAACCTCCAGAATTGTTGTACAGGTATCATCCCCCCGTATGCTCCAATATTGTTGGTAGAATCCAGCTTTAAAGCTATCTGGACTAGGTGACTTTAAATGTGACATTTGCTTTGGTGCTTCCTCTACTTCTTTTGTGAATTCTCTAATAAGTTATTCATTCATTTGACTAGTAACTTTAGCTTCCATTGATTGTAAACACTAATTTATAGCATCTTGGAAAGGTAAGTTGGAAGTATAGATTGCCTCAAAATGTCTCTTGAAAGCCTGATCAATCTCTCGAATTTCTGTAAGAACTCTGCCACTGTTGTCCCTTATTTGCTTGATCAAATTCTTCTTTCTTCTTTGAGATGCACTTGCATGAAAATACTTGATATTCCTGCCCCCCAACTTGTACTAGTGAGAATTTGCTCTGTCTCCATTTTGATTTCTTCTTGATCCAATAGTTTATTTAACTCCTATTAAATCTTCTTTATTTCTGTCATTTTTTCTGGACCCTCTTCCTCTTGTAACTTCAATAAATAAACAGTTAATGAATTAATATCCTCATTCCTTCTATAATTCTGATTACTCCAATTTCCTAAAACAACTCAACAAGAATCCAACCTTTCCTATACCCTGAACAGAGGTTCTCTAGATCTAGTTCATTTCCTCCACACCTCATCAATCATCTGTCCACACACAGACTCAGAAGCCCACATCATTTCATATTTAAATTCTTCATATTACTCCTATTCTCCTTACCTCTACCATAATGAAGAAGCAAAGGTTTGTGATCTGAGTATCTTGCTGCCAAAACTTCCACTTTAATCTCACTGTAAATCCCAAACTAGATTGGATTAACCACCACATATCCAATCTTTCATTGGTAAATGTTTCATCACAATGCAAATTACTCCTAGTGTATTTATCCCCATTCCACCCTAAGTCAAATAAGTAATTGTTCTCTAAGGTTCTTCTAAAATTATCCATATGTGCCTCACACGTTTGCCTTCCCCCTTGTTTTCTTCTTGCACAACTATCTCATTAAAATCTCATATCACACACCACCCTATATTTTCATCAGGTTTGAATGAACTCAATACATCCCACCCCACATTCCTTTTGTTGGAGTCTAGATGGTCATAGAAGCCAGTAAAAAGCCAGCACACATTCTTCATCTCATCCTTAATCCATGCATCTACATGCCTTTGAGAATAATTGATTATTTCCACATTCGTGTCATCTTTTCCACAACAATATTAATCCTCCACCTCTACCCATTGAATCAACCACAAGCTATCCATCCATTCCCAACTTCTTTTTAAAATAAACTGTCTTTCCTGCCTTTATCTTGGTTTTCATGAGGAAAACCAAGTTGGGACACTTATCCTTCACTGTCAAGCAAAGGTCTTAAGCTATTCGGGGGTTCCCAAGCTCCCGACAGTTCCAACTCAATGTTTTCTCTGTGATTGGTGGTACCATCCAACTGCCTCTGCCAATTCTGTCAAGGATTGTCCAAGATCACTACTTCCACCTAGTTTGACCTTTGTATTAATGGGCAATAGGTAATCACCTTCATCTTCATCAATTAACACTCTTTTCTTTTCTAAATTAACACTTAATTAGTATAAATGTAAACTGCAATTTCCTTGAGGTGCACTCTCCTTACTTAGCTTCTGCTTTGTCATTTGTTTGCTCTGTAGCCCAACCTGAGACTCAAGGCAGCGTTTCTTCTCATGTTTTGCATCCTGGATCTTTAGCCCATCAGTAGAATGTAATTCACTATTGGGCTTATACGTCTTCAGCCCTATCTCAGTTGTCTCAGTATTTGGTTATGAGCCGTCTAGATCTAGTCGAGGACATTTGCTATGGATGGAAAAAAATTATGGGTTTGTTCTAGAGGAAGGAGGTGTTGGGTTTGCGGTTTTAGAATATAATGGATCTGTTTAGTGATTGTTAGGTTGGGTAAGGAAGGGGGCTTGTACGTCATAAAGAGCATTTACATTGGATTAGGAAAATGCCAACTTTAATTAAAATTTAGCTAATCTACCCATTAAAATCCCTACATTGGATTAGGCATAAGCGTATAAATTTGATTAGGAGCTACAGTAGCTCAACAAATAACTACTGTAACTTAACAAGTGAGTTTTATATTCTCTCTCTCATCGGTTGTATATGCAAAAATCTTTCTTATTTTTGACATTATTTTCTTAATGTAATTTGAGGAGGATCTCAATTTTATTTAATGCGATTTATGTTAGTTGATGTTACATGGCTGCGGAAGAAAGAAAATTCAGATCTCACTTCGGAGGATAAGTGCCGAGAGAGAGAGAGAGAGAGAGAGATAAAAGCTAGAGAGAACTTGGTTCTGTATTGATTTTGCATAAGGGAAGAATTCCCACTACAGTGCGAGCGATATGCTCAGTAAAGACAAAGTTACTGTGCTAGGTACCCAGTAAAACGACAGACACCTAATAATGGGCTTATAAATAATACGAAGACCCGACTCACATGGGCGTAAGCCCTTACGCCCAATAGCTAATGGAACTGACTCTTATTTCTACTAAATTTAGATAAAAGGGCCCAAACAGATGGAAGCCCATAAGCCCACGATAGCTTAACCTAATGGCACCCCTTCCCGACCATGTCTTTAGTTCTTGCCTTCCCCAAGCCCTAGGTCCTTCCCTCTCTGGAACCCCTTTGACAATGACGGCTTGGAGTGTAACAGTTGAGAATGCCATTGAAATAGAAATGATAAAAAACAAAAAACCTTGTATTGAGTAATCAGAAATAGATTAATATACACCAAGACCTAGAGAATATTGTCGGAAATACTTGTATTTGCCAAGGGGTCCAGCATCATCCATTTGAGACGTCCCTTCCCTAATCTAACCAAGCACAACTTATGTTTTTCTTTCGGCCTCAGCCTCAATGGCCGATACTCACCCTCTCTAATATTTGATACGTCAATGGTTTCAATATTCAGCTATAATCTAAGAGTCTACCCCATAAATGGGGTTCTGAACTCTCTAAGACTTGTGGCCACGCGGTTGAAAAGACAGTCATTACAATCAAACTGCTACTGGTTTTCACCCTCTCAGACCAGGGCATATCCCCCCCTCCCTGACTAAGGAGCATGGTTGATCCAAAGGACTATAGACTATCCCAAAAGTATTTTTATCTGCTCTCATTGGCATTCAAATATATATATATATATATATATACACGTGTGTGTATATGGTCCCAACTAGTTGCGTCAGCAATACCAATGCCAACCACCATCATCAATTGGCATTATAGGAATAAAATGTTTTCACAGTAAGTTTGCTATATTCTCATATGTACAGTATGAACAGTGGAATCATAGACATTGGCATGGTATTTGCATATTCTGGACAAAGAAACATCTATGACGAGATCATACCCGGGTGAGCAGATCCTGACCATCTTCATCACAGGAGGCAAATTTGTTCATTATTAACAGATAAATGAAAGATTTGGAAGTGGAGTAAAATATGATTTCAAGCAATTGCTGAACTAACATCCAACTATCCAAGCAAACAGCTCATCAACTTAGAAGGCATTTACAGGCAACTTGCCCCACAAAGGGAGAAGCTTTAAAGGGCAGCTTCTTTGATTTGTTGAAGATTCACAGAACAGAACCAGCCTTCAGCTTTGGTGTCTTCTGTTTGACAAAGAAAGCTGATAGTATGCTTTTGCTGCGAACAGGGACACATGCAATGCCGAGTCGACTTTGGTTTTCAAATGACCTGTAGCTTGTCAATGCTTGGGAACTCTCCATTCCATCCTACAAAAATAGACCTCTGTCAGCTTCCTAATTTACCCATGTTTATACAAATACATGTTTGCAACAGATGAGCCTTACCAGACTGGATTAATTATAAAAGATCAACACATTTTAAAGAAACTCAAGCAAACAACATTGCAAACAGGAAAAATCCAACTATTCTTAATTTTGATTATCAAGCATGCACTTAGAAGAATATCAGACATGTATGTGTTCTTTTCTACTTTGACATTACCCTTCTTGTGCCACTCAATGTTTGCATAATTGCACTAGAAGCAGAGCCACCACTTGGTAACTGAAGATGAGCTGCTGGGGAGTTAGTCCTGGTAGTCTCCTCATTATCTACAAGCATACGAGCATGACGCATAAGCATTATCATTGGCATATTCATCTAAAGCGCAATTGCAACTGGAATAGATAATATGACAAGGCTTGATTTTGATTCTACATACCTGAAAGATGGAAAACTCCAGAAGTCTTCCCAGAAATTTTTGGGTCTGCAGAACTGTACCAATAGAAAAATGTCATAAACCCAAAAATAGAAGTGAAATAGTTTATGCTACCTTGGAAATATCAAGTGCAAAAGGAAAAAAAAAAAAAAAGAAAAGGAGATATGTGTCCACCATGTAACTTTAGGTAAGAAACTCTTTTACTTACCTGGTTGAAGCATGTGGGATCCCTTTTAAGGTAGTCTTTGTTTCTGAGGCTAAATGCCAGGAAAAAGTTTTTGGTGCAAGGTTACCTACTTAGTACATAATGAGATAAGCAATGCAGAATTCACTTACTGCCAAATGAGAAGCAACTTAAAAAACGTGGAGAACTGCAAAGAAAAGATATCCCTACTGAAAAACTACAAAGCACATGCCTGAAGGCTGAAGACGAGCTCTAGCTTGAAAATGATTTTGCATATCAGTCTGTATGTGTGGATTAAAGTGTACCCTTTTATTGACAGAATCTAGGTTGGAGGTAAAACCGTTTCAAAAAACGAAAAAAGAGTAAAAACAAGTTAGAAAATTCATCAAGCATATTACAAATACCAAAAGAAGCTAATAATAGTTAGGCTTACTTGGCAAAATGTATTGCTTATGATGTCTGGGAATGAATGCCAACAACTTCTGCTGCCTGAGACCTTCACTATTCATGTACGTTTGACACGTCAGAAGTCGCTGATATTAAGAAATCATGTTAGGTCAGCTTTATCCATTCAATATTTTCTTGATAATAGCACAATGATAGCACATCGAGTCAGACTAACATGAGGAAGTTACCTGATTTAGGCAAGAAACGTCGAGCTCCATGGTTGAGACTTCTACTGTTTGCTGCTCGAGAAGGTCAGTTAACTTGTAAGCAACTGTGCCAAGGTGATCAACAGCATTTACCAGGGCTCTTAGGGCATAATCTTTCAGGTTGTCCAGCACCCTAACGTAAAAATATTAACATTTATTTTCTGCCATGAGCAGCAATACGAATGGCATGTGATCCAGGCACAGAATGCCAGTTCTTGCTCATGCCTATTGTTAGTGGTTCAAAACTAAAGATCAACACGTGAAAAGAGCAGGCATAGAGCATATACCATCAGGGAGGAATGATGATAACTAGTTATGGGTCATTCACTTGGAAATATATGCCATCTTTTCATTTCTAGTGTCGTCTCTAGATGAAGATGTAATCGTTCTCTCTCAGCAAACTTAAAGTAAAGCCTTATATACAATGTCCTGACTACTTGGGGCTATCTACACAAGCCTCCAACTCTATCTAGAATGATGATATGTCACTGTGTCTATTCTCATCGGTAATAAATGAAAGGCCAGGACAACACAACATAAGCTGATCCACATGCCTAAAATTTTGCCCTATTTGATTTGTAAGAATTCTCAAAATGATTAAAAACTTTATTTATGTTAGACCAAATTAAATCATAGGCTTAATATTAGGTCCTTTATTCTAGTTACATAATTATTTATGTGGAATTCACAAGTTTTTGGGTCCTATTCTTCAATGTATGAGAGAACCTTATGACAAATGCACTTTTGAAAGGCTTTGACTATGCATAATCTAAGTTTTTAATTAGATTCTACACAGCATTTAATTGACTTCCCAACTGCTTATGCAATAACATCATAGAAGTCTTGGAATGTGCTAACTAGGAATCTCAAGCAGGATTACACCGGTTCAGTTGCATGCAAATCTCAAAGATAATGTGGTCATCAGTTTCTCTCGTAGAACAGGACAGCTGTGGAACAGGACATAACCTCTCACAGCAACTCACTCATGAAAATAATGTATAATCAAATGCATAGCCTTACATCTCTTTCTGATCACTATTAAGATACGATTTTTCACAGTATTCTGCAGCAGTATATAATTGAGGTCTCAAGTTCTTAAGTTCCTGAAATAACAATGCAAGAACCAAATTAGAACCATACAATTTGCTACAAAAAAAGGAACCACAATAGAAGACAAGAAAACCACTAATAAGAATAGTATATTAAAGAGTCTTTTTGTATTGGCACAAGGTGTCCAGGAAAAAATATTTCAAAGAGTTTAATAAGCATAAGCACAAAAACCTTCTAAAAATTGAAGAAATCCCAGAAATCTTAGAAAATAATTTGATGAGATGCACTTATCAACAAAATAATTGATCAGATGCAATGTTTCAGACCATATTACATGAACTTGGTATTGCCCAGTGTTGGTGAAAGCACAAGCACTGCCTAAAGACTAGGAGAAAAGTGTATAATAGCGAAGTATTCAGAGAAAACCCTTAGTGGTTAGCTCAAGTGGTAAAGGCATTGGGCTTGGGGGTATGCTCCTCACAGGTCTAAGGTTCAAATCTCCTTGGGTGCAAAAAATCTCTAGACACCATCGGACTGGGGGATTTTCCCCTTGAATTACCCGAGTTGCACTTGTGGGAAACTCCTTGCCGAGGGCCCATGCAACCCCCGAGATTAGTTGGGACGCTATTTCTGGACACCCAGTGCCAATCAAAAAAAGTAATCAAAGAATAAACCAAAAAAAAAAAAAAAACAGGTTTAAAGAAAGCAAGATAGTAATATATTTAGCCCATTAACTCAATTTGTGAAGAGTATTATTCAACAAGACAGCCAAATGAATAGCTGATTACATAAGTTTTAAACATAGCATTTATATAATTTTTTTTTAGGAGTGAATGATAAGAATACAATAGCATTTATATCATTGTCTTGTTCTTTACAAATTATACAGAACCATGTTATTTGACAGTCAAAACAAAAAGCGTGGTTGAATCAAAACAACCCAAAAGGCAATGACCAAACAAGCACAAGAATTGTAGGTATTGACATCTATGCTAACATAAGCAATACAATCCATAGTTGACATAGAGAGATTATTGTGCATCAAATAACATTAAAAAACTACAAAAGCATGCTTTTTGTGCTTTTAAGCTCACTTAAAAAAACGTCAAAAGCATGCTTAATGTGCACTTTTGATAATGACCTTCACTTTTGGAAGGCCAAGCGCTTTGGCCTTCACGCTTAAGTGCGCTTTTACCAACACCAGTGCTTCCATTTGTAAAATAAGCTACGACTTGACATAGATCATACAAAAAAGAATAGCTATACATCATGAATCTAATAAAAGAAAGCTATAAGTTTCTACAAGTCATGATTCATGTAGTGATTGCCTAGCATGGGTAAACTCAATTTAGGGAAATAAAGCCTCAGAGATATTTTAACCTTTCATTATCAAATAATTTTCTAATGTTGTAGAAAAAAGAGATAATAAGCCTTTTCCAGTAATATGGTATAGTCACATCATTATTTCTTTTTCTCAGAGCATATCAAGAAATTGAAGGTTCAAATTCAATTCAGATATAATAATGCCAAAAAAGCCATCCAAGTCTATGGAGACATGTTGTCGATTTATCTCTATTAATCTTGCAATTCCAGTTCACCTGCTTGCATCTCTCCCTGTGTTAGCATGATATCTCCAGCTTTCCAAGGATGGATTCATACATTAATGCTACTTATCTTTCTTGAACCATTTTATTGTTCAGAGAGTATATCAATTGTCTTGCATTTTGTACTATTAAACATGTCAATCACCAAGATTTTTTCAGAACATAACATCAAGTTCAGAACACTCTAGAAAGCACTTTTTGCTTCACTAATTGCTCTATGGTTCATTTCTAGTAACATCTTTTCAAAATTCCCCCTCCCCATCAGCCACTGCTTATGTTACTAGCTAGTTGAAATTGTTACTCTTGGGCAACTCTAGCCATTGATATCCAATGCCACCAAGTTTACCGTAATTGCATACACTATGTAGAAATCCACTCTCAGTCTACAACTTATACTAAGGTCAATCTCATTTTTAACTTGGCAACACCCATGTTTACTAAGAAAAATGCGGTTGAAAAACAAGGGTAAATTGCACTTTAGCATTCCAACTACCATCCCATTTGCAAACACATTAATAAACATTAAATTGCTACAACTTGCTTTCTAAATCAAATGCTTTGATTTCAATTTACCCACTTACATCAAATTCAGGAATTTATTAGATGGAAAAGAGAGAAATGATGAATAGAACCCTCGTATGAATGACATGCCATTTGGCTCCAGAGTTGATAATGTAATAAAAATATACATGCATACATACATACATACATATACATATATATAGAAAACACCCCTTGAGTCCACCTTCCTTTTCATTTCCAAAGGGGGAAAGTGAATTTTTTTCCTTTCTTAATTTGATAGAAAATTGTGCTCTCATATCATGAGCAATTTGGTTATTTCACACAATTTTCATTTGATTTAATAGCTGAATTTGATGGAAAATGATAAAAGAAAACGTAGGCCCCGTTTGGATTCGGAAAGTGTTTAATTTCATCTCATTTCATCATTACAACTTTTCATATTCTCACACAAAATATAATAAATAACTCAACTTTTTCAAATCCCAAAACAAGAATAATATTTTAACAATATTTTTTTCAACTTTCATCTTTCATCTAAAATCATCTCATCTCATCTCTGAATCCAAACGAGCCTGTAATCTTTTATTTTTATTTTGCTAAGTAGAAACTGAAATTTTTGTTTAAAGGTGACAATTGTTTAAAGTTTGCTGGTGTGTTTGAGAATAAAGTGATAGTTTGGATGGTAAAGTGTAATACACCTAGAAAACAATAATATTTACAGTACCGTTTCCTCTTTAATAAGCTGTTCATATATATGCTCTTCATAAACCTTGTCAAATTTATCCAAAGGCTAGCAATAATGGGAAAATAATCAATCCCAATTATTCAAGGAAAACTGGGGAAACCAACCATCCTATGTGCAAAAATAACCATAACATCTTCTAATTACTCACTCACATTATTACAACACACCCATTACTCCATAATAAATCCCATCAAAATAATTCTGCAGCAACTACTCACGTTGATCACACAACATTTTTTTTTAATCGGCACCAAGTGTCCAGAGCAAGTCCCGGCTAATCCCAAGAGAGCACAGGCCCTCGGCAAAGAGTTTCCTGCAAGTGCACCTCAATTAATTCAAGGGAAAATTCTCCTAATTTGATGGCCTCTAGCAATTGTTTATATCAAATGGTTTGAATCTTAGACCTAGAGGGAGCATACCGCCTAGACCAAGGCTCTTAACACTTGAGCCAACCCCTAGGGGCAAAAAATATATGCAGAGCCTAAAGTGAAATAATCAACTCACGTGTCTCTTGACTGCCAATAAAATATTTAAAAATATGAGCAATCATGCTCTTCATTCTAAATCTTGTTATCCTTAGTCACAATGTTGAATGGTACATTTAAGTGGTTTTATTTGTCAAACTACTTAAAGGACAATCCCTTAAAATGTACCTCATGAACGGTGTGACTAGAGATGATAAAATCTACGTTGAAAAATAATATTTTATAAGAGAATAGAAGCATATAATAAGGATAAATATATCCCATAATTTGACCCAGTTAATTTGATACTTTCCCATAATTCAAGGTCTCTTTTCTTCCTTAAATTTCTCACCAACCAAACATACCGTAAATTATAAAAGGCAAAGCCATCTATGCAAGTACTTTACAGAATTTGAACGCTAAGAATTCCAAGCATAGCAAAATCAATCAACGTAACAACAAGAATCAGATGTGGCTCCAAAACACCTGTCAAGAAATTCATTTAAACTTACAGAAACGTAGGCATAAATGCTATAAAAAAAATTAGGCGAAGAGAGTTTTTGAACCTGCAAAGCTTTGACGAAGCTCTTGCTGCGTTCCATGGAGACCTCGTCGAAGGTCATGGCCGGATTGACTGGCCTGGGTTGCTCCACTTCCATCATCATAGTACAAATTACCAGACCTCTGAATTTCAAGTTAGAGCATATAGAAATTAAAAAAAAAAAAAAAGGAATATATTAAGGGTTAGATATGGGGGTTAGGTTCTGGTGGGTGGGAGAGGCTAGAGCCAGCAAGCAAGTGGATTTCAGAGAGGGAGAGAGAGAGAGAGAGAGAGTCTGTTTTTGATAGATATTAAATGTGAGAGTTATGAGGGTAGTTGACGGGCTTTTACCGGTTTCATCCATTATTAAAACCAACGGGGAATCGAAGGCCATCGCTCGCCACAATAACGAACTGCGCCCACTCTCAGTTAAGACTATCCGGCGGCGAAGTCAATGGGATGCTCCAGTTGACTTCGTAGTTGGTTCTCCTGTCAAGTCGGGTTATCAAGACTTCCTTCTCCGTTCCAGTTGACTTGGTCAAACCTACATTTTGTCTGATGCCACGTATGTTAAAGAGATTTTATAGAATTTTATTTATCATACTATACAACACATGCTATATATTTTTTAATTTTATTTTCATAATAAATATATATTTTTTAATTTTATTTTTATAATAAATATATGATGTATAGATGATAAGTTAAACAAATCAATTAATTTAGCATACACAAAGATCATCTACATGCCAAGCATATTTAGCAAGCTTATGAGCAGCCTCAATCCTATCTCACCCAGTGTGCTGTATATTGCAGCTCTCAAACTTTTTCATTAACTCCTTTATCTCAGTAATAAGATTTCCCTATAGGGACATTAAATCCCCAACAACTTTAATTTCATTTACTATAATCAGTGAATCACTTTCCAAGATGAGATCTTGTATACCATAAACAGTTGCTAGTAGTTAAAGAGTACATAATTGGAGTATGATGGATGAGGAAAAAAAGATTGGAGTATGATGGATGAGGATCAATATGCAATCAATTGCATTGATGTAAAAGGGATATAACATTGAATGTGCACCTTGTAGTGATATGGGAGGCACAAGGTATAGGTGAGGCTAATATCTTATTTGTGTAATAATGTATTTTCATATATTTTTAGATATTTCATTTTCAAACATCACTTAAACACAAAATATTTTTCAATTTTAAATTTTCAAAACTTTCATCTAATCATTAGCCAAACACTAAATCCAATATAACTTTTTCAAATTTTCAAACAAAACACAAAAACAATACAACTTTTTTAAATTTGAAAACAAAAATAATTTAAATAATTTTCAATTATATTCAAATAATTTTTTAACTTTATAATATTTTTATTCAATTTTCTCTTTCTCATTTTCCAACCAATAAAATATTTTAACTCAAACTATTTTATTACTATTCACAGATATTTTGAAATAAATTATTTTGGAGAATTTAATGATTAAGTGTACTTTAAACGAGACTTAGATGAGATGAAATATAATGATTAGTTTACTCTAAACGAGCCCTAAGGTTATTCAAACACGAGTAATGCTAGTCTAAATTTCGTCATTTTTAATCACACTAATTAAACTCATGATACGACACATTTTAAGTTATTTTATATATAAATTATTTAAATATATAAGAAAATATTTAAAATATGACATATTAGTTAAAATCAATAAAAATAACAAAATTCTAAATGAACAGTCACTACAAGAAATCAGCCCTTTTCCAGTAAGTGATTTTAAAATCGCTGCAAAAGAAATCGCCGAGAATTAACCCTTTTAGCGGCAATTTTCAGCTCGCCGTTGAGTTCTACACATAATTTGTTGGGGTTCTCTTTTGTAGCGAAAATAATCGCTGGTAAAGTATTGACCTTTTTGCAACGTTTTTTAATCGCTGCAATTGGGTCCACAATGTCACAGGTACATTTTGTAGCGACATTTTCGACTGTAGAGGAGAAAATATTCGCTGGGAAAGATGGATGAGTTTTTGCAGCGTTTTAATTAATCGCTGCATAGATCATTTAATGAAACGGCGCCAAACTCTAAAGATATTTTCTTTTTCCCCCTGATTTCTTTCCTTCTCCACTTCCTCTGTTCTTCCTCGTTCCTTCTCCTTTAACCTTTCCGAGACATCAGCTGCTACTCCACCCACGCCTTCCTTCGATTTCATCTCTATTTTCGTGCAACCACCCAAAAGTTTCTTCTTTACCACATTTCCCTCCCGTAGAACCTACAGTCGAGATAGAATCGAAGGAAGCTGGGAAAGATGCTGTGCGATTTGTCCCTTTCCTTCTCCACTTCTCTATGTTCTTCCCTATTCCTTCTCCATCTGGCTTTCCGAGAGATCAGGTGCTACTCCATCCACGTCCCCCGAACGATTTCATCCCCATTTCATTGCAACCACCCAAAGGTTTCTACTTTAGCACATTTCCCTCCCGCAGAAGCTACAGTCGAGATGGAATCGAAGGAAGCCGTACTGTGCCCTGCGATTCGTCTCTTTCAATCTGTGGAATTTGGGTCAGTTGCTTCCAACTGAGGTTGGTCGTCTCTTTCAATTTGTGGAATTTCGGTCAAAAGCAGAGGTTTAATACTGGCGATTGGGCAGCGATTTATTAATCGCTGGGAAAGATAATAGGCGGTGAAATTTGGGGTTTTAGCAGCGAAATTAATCTCCGAGAAAGGTCACATTTGTTGTAGTGAGTATTAATTTCCTTATGAAAAAACCCAACAAGATGCCAATCTGTTGCTTGGCTGAGAGCCATACAACCCCCTTCATTTGGAGAATTCATCCTTTGTTTGATATAATAGAGAAGATAAAAATAAACGAGGACAAACTTCATGGCATTAAATAAAATATTGTACATTCTAGCAATATCCCTTTATCTCCAAATACAATAAATAGCAACTCCAAGCATAATTTGGTCCAGATGACAAACAACAAAGACTAGAGCCTTGAAAGCATTCTCCATCTACTTATAAGTGCATTTTCTTGCCAATTCTAGCGGATTCAGGGAGGCCACAATCTAGAGGAATCACATTCTCTGTTACTACAAGAAAAACGAGTATTTGTAACGAGTTATTTGTGAAATGAACTCATTTTAATAGGAAATTATCATTTTTGTAACAAATAAGTAGTTACAAATAAACGTTTTTCTTATAGTATACATGAAGAGGTATAATTTTTCGCGAAACCTTAATCCATCGAGATTTCAGTAAAAAACTTTTACCAAATTTCAATCCTTTAATCACTTGAACCCAAATAAAGACCAAAACTGGATACCACATCAATATGTAAGTGCTATTCACTTTGTTATTTATGTATATTCCTCAACATTGACTTGTCCATTTGGAGGAGTACCAACATAGCATGCATGAAGCAAGACCTTCAATCGAAGAACAAAATACAAACAAAATTAAACATCTGTAGGGATATATCTTAATTTATATGTATTGTAATGCTTGGATAATCATCTAAGAGAAGGGAAAAAAAAAAGAACATAAAAGCACAACATTGAAAGTGTAATTCAAGTGACAAGACCAATGAACAATGCACCTATTCCACTCCAAACGGACTGCTCCAACAATAAGCTGGTCAAGAGAAAAAACAAAACCTATTGGTTTTTTATTTTATTTTTGTGCCTTGTTTTGGAATAAGATCATATTATATAGCGTTATATTGTTATAGATGTGGGAATTCCCATATTTTCACATGCTGGCCACATGGGGAAACAGGGGCCCATGAAGCTAATTCGTCATTAATTGACGAGGAAATTGCATCCGCATGCATGCATGTTGCTAAGCTATCTTGGGTGCAGGTGGCCATAAGCATCTAAAGGAATATTTGGGGTGTTACCATGCATGCACTTAGCTAGTACTTGTCATTTACCAGTATTAAGTTACTTTTAAGATGATTCAGATCATGTTTTTCTTGACTTTGTCGTAATCCATACATTAAACATTCACATCGAACTAAGCCAATATGGTGGGACCAAGTGACCCCAAGCATGAGCGTACAATCCCACAAAATGCAAAGTAAAAATTTTAGTTTTCGAATGGCAAAACTAAAATGAGAAATAATGTGGCATCAACTTTCTTCTATATAAGTGTGTTGTGTTTCTTCTGAACACCACACATACATGTAAGAACATGTCTAACAGAGAGGTCTGACTCCTGAACAGTTCCAAATCCCAGGGCATTATGGCCTCAAATTCAGCAATCTCACTAGCTTTCCTGATGTTGTCAATAATCCTAGTACAAATCGTTGGTACTGGTGCTGGTCGGATAGCAATCTACTGGGGTCAGAATGGAAATGAGGGAACCTTAGCCCAGACCTGTGCTACAGGTAAGTATGCCTTTGTAAACATAGCTTTCCTTCCAACCTTTGGCAATGGTCAAAAACCAACCATCAACCTTGCTGGCCATTGTGATCCAGGCAGCAATGGCTGCACCAGATTCAGTTCTGACATAAAATCATGTCAAGCAAAAGGAATTAAGGTGATGCTCTCTCTCGGAGGTGAGATAGGGACCTACAACCCTAGTTTAACTGAGGATGCTAGAAAAGTTGCAGGCTATCTTTGGAATAACTTCTTGGGTGGATGCTCCAAGTCTCGTCCTCTTGGAGATGCTGTTTTGGATGGAATTGACTTTGCTATTTTGCATGGAACAACCCTACACTGGAATGAGCTTGCAATTTTTCTCTCTAGATATAGCAAACCAGGAAAGAAAGTGTATCTAACTGCAGCTCCCTTGTGCCCTTTTCCTAATAAATGGATGAAAGGTGCCCTTCAAACTGGTCTGTTTGACTATGTCTGGCTTCAGTTCTATAACAGTAAAAAATGTGAGTATTCCCCAGATCATATTGGCAAACTAGTGCATGCGTGGAAGAAATGGACTTCTATTCCAGAAACTGAGATATTCTTAGGTCTTCCTGCAGCACCTGAGGCAGCAGCAAGTGGTTTTATTCCGGCTGCTGTTCTAAACTCTAAAGTGCTTCCAGCCATTAAAACTTCTGCCAAATATGGAGGTGTGATGCTTTGGTCCACATACTATGATGACCAGACTGGATACAGTTCTTCGATCAGGAGTCATGTTTAGAAATGATCTTTAATTTATCATGCATGTAAAAATGTCATTTCTACATCTTTCATATCTGTTCTCCCAAATGCTGAAGATCATGCATCTATTTAGACCATCTACCCTTCTCTTTAATCCAGTTAAAAGAGAAAAAAAATGAATGTACGTAATCCTCCCTAATTATAAACGAGCATATAAATGGCCAGATTTTATGAAAAAAATAGTGAAGGTTTTGTTGTGAGAGAATCCCTCGAAGAGATAAAATCAGAAATATCATTAAATCAACAAGTCATATATTGAACACAAATGTTCAACGAGTTTTTTCAATGTCAACCAAAATATTGAAATAAAAAATCAAATTGATTTATACCAGAATCATGTCTGGCCTCCATAACATGGGCCAGTGGCTCCTGTTCCTCCACGTCTCTATACCTTCCAGATATTTCATATAAGGAATCTTAATTAACATGGGACAATGGCTCATATTCAGAAACCACTCCCTACAATCTGCGCGCATGACACTCCTTTGGACAATATTTAATATAGCACGGTAATTTTGTCTTTCATTTTTATATTCCAACAGCAAAAGATCAATTGGTTAGGATTATGCAATAATAATTCAGTTTGAATGAGTTTTGATTACATGTGGGTGATTACATTTTATTTATAATAAAAAAGCTGATGCGGCAGCTTTTGGTTGGAGACCAATGTAAAAGCCTCATTTACATTTGACATGACCACATCTTGTTTAAGATACTTTACATATATTTATAATGGCCAAAGAAGGGGTGGGGTGCCCAAAAAATGCAAAGCAGCTTGTGGATGTTCTTGCAGGTCACGAAGCAAAGACATGATCCATGTAATCTCACACATTGCAGTGGCCATGGATCTATCCTTTGCTTTAGCTGAGGAACAAGAAACTGTATGTTGTTTTTAACTGTTAGTTTATATATTATTGTAGTGTATATGTGTTATGTCAGACGTTCCACATTGCTTAAGGCCCTTGTATAGCCTTTGACCTCCTATATAATAGGCCACACTATATAGCACAAGATATATATAGAATTGATTAATACAATTCGAACAAAGTATCTGAGCCATTACTATGATCATTTAAGTACTAGTAGTTTTTGTCTTTCTCAACATTCTTTTACTGCCTTTGTTTTCAATGGCTGAGCCATCCAAGTGTTACTATCATTAGACAGTTGCAATCGTTGTAAGGACTATTACAAAATTTCATAATCATAGTGCCTAAAGCTTTGTTATGATCACACAGCATATTGTTGGGTAGATCTCATTGAAACCGACTCTTGCAGCATCAAACTCAATCAGATCGAAGCTTGAAGCGCGTCCACACTTTGTCCAAAGTTTTTGCCATGCGCCTCACTCGCCCCACAGCTACACAACCACACGCCACTTGCGAGCATCTAGTCACTGACTTCAACCACATCATCCTGCACGCCATCAGATTGCCACGTCATCCTGCCATATCAGCAGCTTTCCACGTCAACATTGTCGACCATTGACTTTGACCACATCGTTGTCCTTTTTCCATCCAAGTGTTTTTGTATATTTTCGTATGTTGATGTCATTTTTGTAGTCTATTTTTGCATATCTGGTCTCGTAATGGCTAAAAGAAGATGAGATTCTTCCTCTTATTCATGTTATATTAGATGGTAGAAACTATTTGTTGTGGTCTCAGTCTTTTCAAAGCTTTCTTAAAGGCCATGAACTTTGGTTCTATTGCATGGGTGATTGGACAAAGCTAGTGCAAAAAGGAAATGAACAAAAAGAAAAATTTCAATAGCGCCTTCTCAAATGGGATAGCCATAATCACCATATCCTTACTTAGATGTGCAACACCTCCATTCTTACTATCTCCAACGTACTTGGTAGCTATGATGATGCTTTATCTGCTTGAAAAATGTTAACTAGGTATTATGCTACCCCTCATGTGTTCAGAGAGTAACAACTTATGGTTAGGTTGTATCATTTCAGACAGGAACTTGGAAAATTTATCAATGACTTCTTTGATTGCCTTCGTCACATTTGGAATCAAATTGATCTCTCTGACTCACTTTGGAAGGATCCCACTGATGCTGACATGTATGCCATTCATCGTGATCAGCATCATCTCTATCAGTTTCTCATGGCCCTATAGGATGACTTTGAGACGATATGTGGTCAATTGTTTAATCATCGCACTTCGACTCATTCCCTAGATATTGCTGTCAATGAGCTAATCCGTGAGGATACTCGGCTGCAAACATTACAGACTCAGAACAAGCTCTATGTCTTAGCTACCACTCCTTCAGTTTCCTCCTCTGTCCAACCTCAACAATCTAGTTTTGGAAAGCATGGTTCTAGCAACCACTGCTCTAACAGGCTATTTTGTCATTATTGTAAATGTCATGGCCATGTCATTGAGACTTGTTATCGTTGTAACAAGAGAGGCTCTTTTACTGCTTCTTTTGCTAGTTCAGACACTCCTCAAGTCTCTGAAACTATTAGAGATGCGTCTTAGTCTTCTAGATCCATCTTCACTCCCTCCACAACTGTCTTAGAGAACCTCTTCAATTAGGTCTTGATTTGGTCTAGCAATGCATCATTCTCCTATGCTTTTTCTATTCTGCCTACTAGTCTCTCTCTTGGCTTATGGATTCTGCCTGTCACAATCATATGACGCCCTCCTCGTCCTTGTTCACTAAAATGCATTTTGCACATCCACCACATGCTATACACATTGCCAATGGATCCACTATACTCGCTCCTAGTATAGGATCTATCTCTACATCCAACATTTCCATTTCTAAGGTGCTTCATGTTCCTAAACTTTCTTATAACTTAGTGTCAGTGAGGCAATTGGCTCAACTTGACTATCGTGTTATTTCTTACTACTCTAGTTGTACTGTGCAGAATCCATAGATGGGACAGGCTTTAGAGTGGAGTGCGTGTTTCCAATGAGCACTTTGCATCTTCCTTCAGTTCCTCCTGGTCCACCAGCTGTGATTTCTGCTGTCACATTTGTTTCTCCTTCCTTCGCCTATAGCACTCTCGACTTGATCATGCATCCTCTTCCTAGATTGTATTTCATGTCAATTAGGAAAATGATTTGCTTGGCCTTTTCATTGTAGTGAATCATTGTCTACTAGTATTTTTGATTTGGTACACTGATGTTTGAGGACCGTCCCTATAACTAGTATAGTTGGATCTCGTTATTTTGTTATAGTCATTGATGATTTCACTCGTTACAGTTGGATTTATCTTATGCACTCTCCTTCTGAGCTATTGCATATTTACTGTAACTTTGCAAAAATGATTAAAACTCAATTTTCTAAATATATTAGAATTTTTTGATCTAACAATGCACTTGAATACAAACAATCTACTTTTCAAAGTATCTTACAAACATATGACACTATCCATCAAACCTCATGTCCATGCACCTCTAAGCAAAATGGATGAGTCAAACGAAAATTTTGTCATATCCTTAATGTAGTTCAAACTCTTGTCCTCTTTGCTAAAGTCTCTGCCCCATTATGGGGGTAAAGTCGCTTTTATTGCAGTTCATACCATTAACCACCTTCTAAGTCTGATAATCTAAAATCAATCTCCATATGAGCGTCTATTTGGATCTCCCCTTGATTATCAACACCTTCATTCCTTTGGCTCTACTCGATTTGTCCTTCTTTAGTCTCATGAACATACAAAGTTGAAGCTAAGTTTTGGACTTTATTGCTTTCTTGGCTATGATGAGACTCAAAAGGGCTATTTGTGTTATGATCCTCTTGCTCATCGCCTCCTCACTTCCCATCATGTTGTGTTCTGGAAACATCACCTGTATACTGAGGTATCCACCTTTAGTCCCTCTATTTCTCAATCCTCCACCTTAGAAGTTTTTCTAGATGAGCCCTTCAATCATTCTCTACCTATGTCCATACATGGTGTTTCATGCATTCCACCTACTCACTCTTTGGACACTTCTAGGTCAAAATCTCAGTCTCTTAAACTGCCTCCCTTTCTAGCTGCAGTCCCTGTTCTTGCCCTGCCTATGAATCACCTAGCTGACCTTTCCCTTCGTCATTCTTCTCGGGTAAGATCTCTTCATACTAATCTGCATGATTTCTATAGTTACATTGCCCTTCCTACTATGCACCAGGCTCACTCCTATCGTGAGGCCTTAACTAATCTATGGCAAGATGAAATGATTGGAGAACTTGATGTATTATCTAAAAACCATACATGGGATCTAGTTAATTTGCCTCCTGGAAAGTTTGTGATTGGTTGTAAGTGGATCTATAAGATCAAGACTCACTCAGATAGTTCTATTGAAAGGTATAAAGCTTGACTTGTTGCCAAAGGTTTCACACAGGAATATGGCATTGACTATAAGGAGACTTTTGCCCCACTTGCTAGTCTCTCCTATGTTCTCACTCTCTTGGCTATTGCAGCCTTTCGTCAGTTGAAGCTCTTTTATATGGATGTCAAAAAATGCATTCTTGAATGACGATTTGTGTGAAGAGGTATATATGCAACCTTCGCCTGGTCTCTCTCATCCACTAGCCAAGGTCTGTCGCCTCCATCGTGCTCTTTATGCCCTTAAGCAAGCCCCTCGCGCATGGTTTACAAAATTCACCTTCACGATTTCTTGCATGGGCTACTCCCTTAGTTCCTATGACTTAACCCTTTTTATTCATCATTCCGAAGAAAGTCTAATTTTGTTTCTACTAAATGATGACTTCCTCTATCAGTAATTTGAGATGAAAGATCTTGGATACCTAAGTTATTTTCTCAGCTTGGAAATCACTTTCTTAGCAAATGGATTCTGTCTCACCCAAGCCAAGAATGTCTCTGATCTTCTGTCTTGAGTTGGCCTTACTGACAGCAAGGTTGCTGATACACGCATCAAGCTTCATGCAGATCTGACCCCCTCATGTGGGGACTTATTGTCTGACTTTACACTTTATCGACAGTTGGTTGGCAACCTGGTTTACTTTACAGTCACTCATCCAAAAATTTCTTATGATGTGCGTTAGGTCACCCAGTTCATGTCTGCCTCTTGAACAACCCATTATACTGATGTCCTAAATATTCTTCGGTATCTTAAGGGCACTCTCTTCCATAGTCTGCACTTGTCTACTTAGTCTCCATTAGTCTTCTAGCATACTTTGATGCTAACTAGGCATGTGACCCCACTGATCGCCATTCCACCACAAGTTACAACTTCCTTCTTGATTCCTCGTTGATCTTTTAGCGTAGCAAGAAACAGACTGTTGTCTCTCAATCTTCACTGAAGCTGAGTATCGTGCCCTAGCAGACACCACTGTTGAACTCATGTGGCTTCGATGGTTACTACAGGATTTACGTGTACCTCTCACATCTGCCACTCCTCTTTATTGTGACAATCACAATGCCATCCGATTGCTTATAATTATATTTTCTATAAGAGAACCAAGCACATTGAGATTAATTATCATCTCGTTCGTCATCATTTGCTTCTTGGTTCTCTACAGTTGATCTTTGTCTCCTCTCAAGATCAGCTTACTGACATCTCTACAAAGTCTCATCCTATGGCTCGGTTTCATTATTTGGTTGACAATCTCAACTTGATTTCTCATCCTCCTTGAGTTTGAGGAGAGTTGTTAATGTATATATTAGTGTTAGTGCATATGTGTTATGTTAATTCCACCTTGCCTTATAACTCTCAATTGAACCATCACCATTATAAGGTTTTTTCAGGTGGAAGAGAATTAAGGGACCAGGTATGAGTTTCTTTTAAGGCAACTAGTTCATCAGCCATAGCATCTCGCCAATACAAATACTTGACTGCTTGGTGATACAACTTAGGTTGAATGGGAGAAGAAATAGAAACACTTAAGGCATGGTGAGATGTAGAAGTTTAGAGTTAAATAGAACATCAGAATGTTTGTATTGTTTATCTGAAGATAAAGATGCAGAAGCTGCTGAATAAGGAAGATTAAGCGAAGATGTAGCAGCATAGTTAACAAGGGTCTTATGCACTCTTGTAGACCTTTGGAGGGGTGGTAAGTGAGTACCATCCAAAGAGGGTATTGAAGAATCTGGAGAATTATTTGAGTTGATCATATTGGGTGATGGAACCGAACCAGAATTTTCTTACTAGATTGAAATGTAAGAGGTTGCTATTTTATAGTGCCCTAGGTACATACAAAGAAAGATTAATAGTAACTTGCAACTATACAATCTGACATGTAACTTGTAACTCTACTAATTTGGTATGTATGTGTATCATTTTCCTTTTATGTACAATACTTTATACAATCATATTTTTAAATTGAGGGCATTTATGTAAAATGATATTACTTTTATAAGTTATTTTACAAAAATGCACATCATTTAAAATAGGGTTGTGAAAAAAGTTGTACGTGTATTATTTTCCTTTTAAAGCCAATCTACATTTTTCCTTTTAAAGCCAATTTACATTTTTCCTTTTAATATGTATATGTGAATGTTGTTGGTTTCAACTTTTGACCAAGAAAGACATTAAAGGAGCATAATATTAGCATAGATGACACTATTAGACCACATGTACAGGATAGTAAAATATTAGAGCAACCGTAGGGGATGTTGCTGTTATTCCCTCTAATGCTTTGTAACTACTTTTGATTCATTTTTTATTCGATATTCTCTTGTAAAGCTGTGTATAAATACACTTGAATCCATAATGATAAGCATGGAGGATTTCAGTAAATGTGCAACTTTGATATGGTATCAGAGCCTGATGACCACTAGTCTTGATCCATGGCTCTCCCTTGCATCTTCTTCTTCAGCCCCTCCCTCACCCAACCCTTCCATTACCTCTTCTCTCTCGCATATTGTCACTATAAAACTATCCTCTATGGAAAGTTCAAATCAGTGCCTACTTGCGTGGCCAAGATCTCTATCAATATGTTGATGAGTCCTTGTCTTGCCCATCTAAATCTCTTCATAACCAAACATCCATCAACCTAGATGTTTCCTCATGGAAAAGAATTGACCAGTTTGTGCTTAGCATCTTGTTTTGCTCCCCTTTCGAATCAGTTGTAGGGCATGTACTCTCTGCCTCCACCTCTCAAGACCTATAGGCCTCTCTATCCTTTCTTTTCACCTCTCATTCTCAAGCCAAACAATTTCAAGTGTTTCAACTTGCCAATCTCACTCAAGGGGATCAATCCATTACCTTACATATTTGCTCACTGGTCTTGGACCTTCTTACGAATCCTTCATTACTTCGATCACCACCAGAGTCGAACCAATCAACTCACATGAACTCTTTCAATTGTTGCTTGTCCATGAGAGTCATCTATCTCACAATACTTGAAGTTCTTGTTCTTTTATTGAGCCCACAATCAACTTCACAACTACTGAAGGACGTGACCAACGTGGTCGAGGTTTCATATGCTGTGGTAGGCATGGCCAAAATGGTAGAGGCAGGTTCAACACCTTTCAAAGAGGAGGTCGACATCCCTCTGTTCTGTCACAAACTCTCAGCCTTAATTCTTCACCAATCGACCCACTTGCCAAGTTTGTAACAAATCTGGGCATGTCGCTCTGCAATGTCGACATCACTTTAACCATTCCTACCAGTATGAAGCCCCTCCCTCTTTCACTGCCAATTTCACAGCATCAAACACTTACCCCGATGCCAATTGGTACCCTGATTCGGTAGCCACATACCACCTTACCAATAACCTTCAACACCTAAACTTATCCTCTGAACCTTACACTGATGGTGACCAAATTCGTGTGGGCAATGGCTCGGTGTTGCCTATACAAAACACTGGAGACTCCATCATTTGTTCTTCCTTTTCTTCTTCCTCTACTCTTTGAAATCTCCTTCATGTGCCTTTAATCACCAAAAACTTGATTTCTGTTTGTAAATTTTGTATTGATAATCATTGTTACTTTGAGTTTCATGCTTCCCATTTCTTTGTGAAGGACACTTCGACAGGGAAGCTGCTCCTCACCGATCCCAATCGTAATGACCTCTATGTTTTTCCCTCATCATCGGTATCTTCTCCTTCACCATCCACACACGTCAATGAGAGAACCTTTGTCGCATAGTGGCAGTGCCGCTTAGGGCATCCTTCACTCCCTCTCGTCTCCAGCATCTTGCATAGAAACTGTTTGAAAGTTCTTCCCACAGAAAATAATTTCATGTGTTATGATTGTCCATTAGCGAGTCATCAACACCCTTTTGTTTCTAATCGGGCCCAAGCAACTAAGCCCCATGAACTTGTTTGTGCCGACCTTTGGGGCCTAGCCCCGTATATATCTAGTGATGGCTTTAAGTACTACTTTTGTTGATCAATATACCACATATACTTGGTTTTTTCTTCTTAAATTCAAGTCTAATGTCTATAATACTTTCATTACATTTTTACCTCTTATTGAGTGATAAACGGTCAATTATGCAGTATTAATACTTTTAAATATCTTAAATTAAAAGAGTTTTATGTGTTAAAATAAGATTATTAATTTTGATAATGTGAATTAACTTTGTTTGGCTAGTGCAATAATATTTTACATCTAATTAAATATAGATGCAATATGTTGTGGGGCTGATTTTTAAGTGGACTTACAATTGAGTCTTGGCCCAATTCAAGAGCTGAAGCCCATGCAAACTTGCAGGTGCAAGCAAATTGAAGAAAGTTTCCTCTCCAAAGCCAAGGCCCATGCATTAAAGGTCCTTGGGCGTGCAAGAATTAAGGCCTAATGGAAGACCACGTGCAGCAAGTCTCCTATATGATGCCTCACACCTCACACTCATCTTATGTGTAGCATTTTGGGAGTGGAACGAAGGAAAAGGCAGCAGCTGCTGCTACACGTATGGGGAGCTGCAACTGGGACGTGCAGGTTGTTACGGACAAAGGGATTCGCACAAATAGAGGGCCATTCTTCATATATATATATGGCTAGTTAGTTTTGGTATTTGTTTTTTTCACTTTTTTCCTGCATTTTTCGTTTGGGGACTCTCTTTAGTTTTTGTTTTTCATTTCACTTTCGGTTGTTGGGACAAATTTGGTTGGGTTTTACTTTTCTTTTTTCTAGTTTTTTGGAGAGCATTGGTTTGGATTTCAGTTGTTTTATTTTGGTTCCTTTCAGACTATGAGTTTCATGGTTTTGACATCAGCTTTTCTTGGTCATTTGGCCAGAGTGTTTCTTGGACAAGTTAATTTTTGCATTCTAGGGTTTAACCCAATTAGGTCTCTTTTGCTCTCAGATTTTGTGATAGCTTTATTTAGATTGATTTTTACTGCTAGAAATATCATGTGTAGCTAATTTTTGAAGCTTGGGTTGTGGAATGAGACTTGATTTGTTTTGGATTCTAGTTTAATACAATATTTTGTTGATGAATACTGATTTCACTAGTTGCTAGTCAGATTTGAATTGAAAATAAATTGCAGCTCTTGCTTTTGATTTGTTGTTGACGTAAGGCACAACAAATGCTTACAAATTATCAAGGCTTCTCTTAGTTGATTGTTAATGATGAATACTAATTTCACTAGTTGCTAGTCAGATTCGAATTGAAAATAGATTGTGGCTCTTGCTTTTGATTTGTTGTTGACGTAAGGCACAACAAATGCTTGCAAATTATCAAGGCTTCTCTCAGTTGATTGTTAATGAGTGTTTGGTTAGTAAGGTTGTGAAACCCTTAGGAAAATATTGTAAAACTTGAGCATAACTTTTTTTTATCTTCCGTTTATCAATGCCTTGACTGGTTTGTTAATCGAGGAGATTTTCTAGACACCGAAACAAAAAGATTCTCATCCCCAACCCAAGTATTTGTTAAATTATTTTTTTACAACAATTATTTTTAGCTTTATATTTAAAAAACTTTGTTTGTTATTTGTAGGAATTGGAATTACAGTTTTTCATCATTTAGAATATTAAATTTTCAGCAGCTATTCATTTTATGATTTAATCCATCTTTTTTAGATTTAAAAAACCGAGATTCTCAAAGCACAACCATAGATTCTGTTTTCATCAAATCTTTCTTTGTCAATATATTAAAATCCAAATTTGCTAATTGTTTATACATACATAAAAAAAAATACAAAAAGAAAGAATTTAATATTTCATTTTACTTCTTCACACTTCTACACCATTATTCTTTCTAATTAAATTTCACAAATGCTTTGATAATCACTTGTCCCTGTGGAATATAATCCTAGACTTATCCTTGATATAACTTGACACTTCTACACTTGGAAGCATATTTTAGATCGAGTCAAGTTTTTGGCGCCGTTGCTAGGGACAATTGGTGCTTATCAGAGTATTCATTTACTGCTGAAAGGACGTTTGTGGAGCTGTGAACCTCTTCACAACCTGGGTGAGTTGTGATCTTTTTTCATTTTTTCTGTTTATTTTTCATTGTCTTTGATTTTCTGCACTTGTATGTATGACTAGTTAGTCTAGAGACCAAATATTTCGGCTGAGTAGGGCAGAATCATTAGCATCTTTTAACTCTGCATCACTGTCTCTAGAAGCATCGTCTGACACTGATAGCATCATGGCTGAAGATGAACATCATGATAGGAAAATGGTAGATCAAAACAGGACACTTAGAAAGTATCTACAACCTGTTAGGACTAGCACCCCTTCTTGCATCATTTTGCCTCTTAATGCAAATGTTTTTAATTTTAAACCCGAAATGATTCCATTGCTACCACATTTTCATGGTACGGAATCAGAAAATTCCTATTTGCACATCAAAGAGCTTGAAGTAATTTGCTCAACTTTTATGGATAGAACATGCACTAAAGAAGTCATAAGATTAAAATTGTTTCCATTTTCCTTAAAGGACAAGGCTAAGACATGGTTGAATTCCTAAAGGCCAAGATCCATGTGTAGCTAATTTTTGAAGCTTGGGTTGTGGAATGAGACTTGATTTGTTTTGGATTCTAGTTTAATACAATATTTTGTTGATGAATACTGATTTCACTAGTTGTTAGTCAGATTTGAATTAAAAATAGATTGCGGCTCTTGCTTTTGATTTGTCGTTGACGTAAGGCACAACAAATGCTTGCAAATTATCAAGACTTCTCTCAGTTGATTGTTAATGAGTGTTTGGTTAGTAAGGTTGTGAAACCCTTAGAAAAATATTGTAAAACTTGAACATAACTGTTTTTATCTTCCGTTTATCAATACCTTGACTGGTTTGTTAATCAAGAAGATTTTCTAGACACCGAAACAAAAAGATTCTCATCCCCAACCCAAGTATTTGTTAAATTATTTTTCTACAACAATTATTTTTAGCTTTATATTTAAAAAATTTTGTTTGTTACTTGTAGGAATTGGAATTACAGTTTTTCATCATTTAGAATATTAAATTTGAGCAGCTATTCATTTTATGATTTAATCTATCTTTTTTAGATTTAAAAAACCGAGATCCTCAAAGTACAACCATATATTCTGTTTTCATGAAATCTTTATTTGTCAATATATTAAAATCCAATTTTGCTCATTGTTTATACATACATAAAAAAAATATATACAAAAAGAAAGAATTTAATATTTCATTTTACTTCTTCACACTTCTCATACACCATTATTCTTTCCAATTAAATTTCACAAATGCTTTGAGAATCATTTGTCCCTGTGGAATATAATCCTAGACTTATCCTTGATATAACTTGACACTTCTACACTTGAAAGCACATTTTAGACCGAGTCAAGTTTTTGACGTCGTTGCTGGGGACAACTGGTGCTTATCAGAGTATTCCTTTATTGCTGAAAGGACATTTATGGAGCTGTGAACCTCTTCACAACCTGGGTGAGCTGTGATCTTTTTCCCTTTTCTCTGTTTATTTTTCATTGTCTTTGATTTTCTGCACTTGTGTGTATGACTAGTTGGTCTAGAGACCAAACATTTCGACTGGTTAGAACAGAATCATTAGCATCTTTTAACTCTGCGTCACTGTCTCTAGAAGCATCGTCTAACACTGATAGCATCATGGTTGAAGATGAACATCATGATAGAAAAATGGTAGATCAAAACATGACACTTAGAGAGTATTTACAGCCTGTTAGGACTAGCACCCCTTCTTGCATCATTTTGCCTCTTAATGCAAATACTTTTAATTTTAAACCCGCAATGATTCCATTGCTACCACATTTTCATAGTACAAAATCAGAAAACTCCTATTTGCACATCAAAGAGTTTGAAGAAATTTGCTCAACTTTTATGAATAGAACATGCACTGAAGAAGTCATAAGATTAAAATTGTTTCCATTTTCCTTAAAGGACAAGGCTAAGACATGGTTGAATTGCTCAAGGTCAAGATTCATTGGGACTTAGCAAGAAATGCAAACTGATTTTTTAAAGAAATATTTTTCCATGCATAGAACCATTGCCTTGAAAAGATAAATTATGAATTTTGATCAAAAGGATGTAAAAACATTTTATTATTACTGGGAACGTTTTAAAGACTTATTAAATGCATGTCCTTATCATGGATATGAGAATTGGAGGATCATAAGTTTTTTCTATGAGGGTTTACAATAAAAAATGAGACAATTTATGGAAACCATGTACAATGATGAATTTTTTAATAAACAACCCTTGGAGGCATTTGAGTACTTTGATTATTTGTTTGATAATGCTCAGTCATGGGATGTTTCTGAGGTGTATGACAGATTTGAAAATCAAAAATTTTTAAATGGAGATGGAAAATATCATTTGAAAGAATATAATGATTTACATGCTAGACTTACATTAATCTACTTACATATTGACATGTTAGACTTACATTAATCTCTAAGAAGTTAGGATCTATAGAGCTTAAGAAAGTCAATGAGTTGTAAGTCCTACCATCTACTCTTGAAAAATGCAACATATGTGAGGATCTAGGGCATGTGACTAATGCATGCCTAACAATTCCTGCCTTTAAGGAAGTTTTGCTTGATCAATCCAACCTTGTGCATATGATTTCTAAGTTTTTCTGGACTTTATTCTAATACTTACAATGCAGGTTGGAGAAGTCATCCAAATTTCAGCTAGAAAAATAAACAATCTGGGCCATCTACACAAAGATGAAATTAGTATACCCCCTATGTAGCAACTAGCCAAGGTTCAGGACCTTCTTACTTTGCAAATCAGCCCCCTCCAATGCAAAAAAAAGGAGTGGAAGATCCCATTCAGTAGCTAACTGTTAGCTTACAACAGTTTATGCAAAGTTAAGCCAAGATCAACAACCAAACTCTCAGGCCATCAACGATGTCAGAGCAACCCTCACTAGAGTAACCACTACTCTAAGTAACCAAGACAATGGAAATTTTTCAACCCAACCCCAACCCAATCCACAAGGGCAAGGTCAACCATCTCAGAATAATGGTGCAGGGTCCAATGTGAAATCAGTGAAAGCCATTACAACTTTAAGGAATGGTAAGGTTGTGGATATCCCTGCCCATAGTGCAGGAAATTCAGGTAAAAAAGTTAACCTTCATTTAGTTAGTTGTGAGTCAAGCACTTTAGATCCAAATAATTATGCATGTCTTATATCTGCACATTTTCCACATCGTTTACTTTCTTTGCATAAAGAAAAATAGTATACTGAAATCCTAGAAATGTTTAAGCAAGTTAAGATTAACATTTCACTTCTTGATGCTATTAAACAAATTCCTATTTATGCTAAGTTACTAAAAGATTTATGCACTGTGAAATGCAAACTAAATGTGTAGAAAAAGGTTTTTCTCACTGAGCAAGTTAGTGCCATTATTCAAAATCACACACCACCTAAGAATAAGGACCCTGGATCACCTACTATTTCATGTGTCATTGGAAATTCTAAGATTGGTCAGGCCTTGCTAGACTTAGGTGCGGGGGTTAATTTGCTACCTTATAGTATGTATGAACAATTGAGACTAGGGGAACTAAAAGCCACTTAAATCATTTTGTAGCTTGTCGATAGATCCATAAAAGTTCCGAAGGATATTGTTGAGGACGTCTTAGTCCAAGTAGATAAATTCTATTACCTTGTAGATTTTGTGATATTGGATATGAAGTTGTCATCTCACTTAAACTCTTCACCACCTGTGATTTTAGGAAGACCATTCGTAGCAACTTCTAATACAATAATTAATTGTAGGAGTGGTGTTTTAAAGTTGAGTTTTGAGAATATGACTTTAGAACTAAATATTTTTAACTTGTGCAGGCAACCCAAAGAACTTGAAGATGTTGAAGAAGTCAATGCATTTGAATCCTTACTTTCTAAAAACTTTTTATTAAATTACAATTGTGATGAACATTGGGAGGATTTTAGAAGACTCCCTTGATTTAATTGAGTATACAAATCAATTTTTCTCTTTTTATGCTGCAGGAAATTCAAATGAGATGCAGTGGAAGCTCAAATTTGAGCCACTACCAGCACTACAAGCCTCGGCACAACCCTCCAATGAAAAGACCCCAGTGCTGGAATTAAAGTCACTGCCCCCAAAACTGAAATACGCTTACCTTGGACCAGAAAAGTCATTTGCAGTTGTAATTTCTGCACTCTTAACCCATGACTAAGAGAGTAAGTTGCTGAAAATTTTGACAACACAAATCAGCCATTGGCTGGTCCATTGCTGACATCAAATGTATAAGTTCTTTATTTGCACACATAGGATATTTGGAAGAGGATTCAAAACCCTCTAGAGAGATGCAAATGAGACTAAACCCCACAATAAAAGAAGTAGTATAAAAGGAAGTTTTGAAATTGTTAGACATAGACATCATCTATCCCGTTGCTAATTGCAAATGGGTTAGTCCAATCCAAGTTATCCCAAAAAAATCTGATATAAATGTGGTGAAAAATAATAAGGGAGAATTGGTGCCTACTAGAGAGATCACAGATTGGAGAATATGTGTAGACTATAGAAAATTAAATACCGCATCTAGAAATGACCATTTTCCCTTACCTTTCCTTGACCAGATTTTAGAAAAAGTGGTGGACATAAATATTATTATTTTTTAGATGGCTTCTTTGGCTATTATCAAATAGAAATAACACTTGAGGATTAAGAGAATACCACATTCACTTGTCCTTTTGGGACTTTTGCCTTCAAGAGAATGTCATTTGGGCTATGCAATGCTCCGACCACTTTTCAAAGATGCATGTTAAACATTTTCAGCGACTTGATTTAGGACATTATAGAGGTTTTCATGGATGATTTTTCAGTCTTTGAAAAAACATTTATGCATGTTTGTCTAATTTATAAGTTGTTTTGAAAAGATGTGAATAAAAATAATTGATATTAAATTAGAAAAAAATTTCATTTCATGGTGAGACAAGGCATAGTTTTGGGATAGATTGTATCTCCTCGGGGCATAGAGGTGGGTAAAGATAAAATAGACTTAATTTCAAATTTGTCTGCGCCTAAAAATGTGAAAGTTGTTAAATCTTTTTTAGGACATGCCTGTAATACCCCGTATTTTAGTGCATTTTTAAAGAATGATTATTTTAATTTATTTAAAAAAATTCATTCTCTTGTTTTAAAATTTAAGGAGTTTTGAAATATTATTTTATAACATTCTAAGTTGTGAAAATCATTTTAATGGATTTTCTTAATATTATTTATTGTTACTCAATTTTAAATTGATCTTTAATTTAAATTGACTTTTTTTTTATTTTAATATTTTTATTGTTTTAATCGAGCATTTCATTGAGTTTGAATTATTTTATTTATTTAGTGGTTTTAAAATCTTTTTCTTTAGATCACTTTCGAAACCCAAGTTGAAAAGACTAGATCTCCTTTTTCTTCATCCTCTTTTTCTTTTTCCCTTTTTCTTTTTCTTTCCTTCTTTTTTTTTTCTTCTTTCTTCTTCCGGTTTCTCTCTCCCTATCCCGCTCGACCCAGCCTTCTCTCCCTCCTCTCTCTCTCCTTCGGCCGAACGTTTCTCTCCTCCCAGCCACCACCGCGCGCCGCTCGTGGCCGTCACCGCCCAGCCCAACCTCTTCCCCTCCAGCCGGCGACGCCACTCCTCCGTTTCCAGCCCCTCCCTCGTCGGCAGTAGCCCACACGCACCCTCTAAGCCGCACGACATCTTGAGCTCTAATGCCGCCGTCGCTCCACCTCCGACCACCACCTCTTAACCACATCATAACCGGCCCTCTAGCAATCCTTTAGATCTAAACCCGGTCCCGATCCGTCGCCAGAGCCACCCCAACGAACACCCACTCCGATTTGGGTTTCTTGGCCTTCCACCGCCGTTTCGGCCACCACCCATGGCCAACCTTCGATACCATTAGCTTCCCCACCTTCCATAGGCCCTACGTTATCGTTTCCAAGTCTTCATTTGACCCCGTGTGATTTTGGATTTCACTGTGTTTTCAGCCACAGTGTTTTTACACTGTGGTGTTGCTATTTTGGCGCTTCCAACTCTCTCGTGATCCTCCAAAAAATATATTAAAGCGCTGTAAGTATTTTTCCGAACATCTTTAAGGTTTTAATATATTGTTGCACTGACTGGTTTATTATGTATGTGATTGATTATGTTGTGATCTGGATTGATTGTTGGAATTTACTGTTGGGTTGGTTGTTGAAATTTATTGTTGGATTGGTGCATTGCATGTGCACGTATAATCATATTTGTGTTTATTGAAAACTGGGTTTTTATTTGTGGGAAAAAGGAAAGGAGAATGTAGGGATGGTGGTAAGCAGGAATGGTGGTATAGTCCCGCCTGCGATTCCAGCCTACGGTGTACACGTAGGGATGGTGGTAAGCAGGGATAGTGGTGTTGTTCAGCCTGCGATTCCCACCTACGGTACACACGGTAGGGATGGTGGTAAAGTCCCGCCTGTGATTCCCGCCTACAATGCTCTATTGGGTTTTTGTGTTGTGTGGAAAGGAACTGTAGGGATGGTGGTAAGCAGGGATGGTGGTATAGTTTAGCTTGCGATTCCTGCGTACGGTGTATGCGTAGGGATGGTGGTGTTGTCCCGCCTGCGAGTCCCGCCTATGGTACACGCGGTAGGGATGGTGGTAAGCAGGGATGGTGGTAGAGTCCCGCCTGTGATTCCTACCTACAGTATCCAATAAATATTTTTGTATAAATTATTTTTGGAAAATGATATTTTTGGGTTTGGTACATATATCCTCATGTGCATGCATGTTGGTTGCATTAAATGTATTTTGATCTTAGAGATCGTTTGGATTATTACTTACCTGCGGTAACATTTTATAATACCGTTGATTATGGTATAGATGAGGACGAGGACGACGAGCCTTAGGGATCGGCTCCGTGATTAAGTGGCATGTGGTTGCTGCTGTTTTGGTTGTGGGATTTGTTTCCCATGCGTATGTATTCGGCTTTATTATATTTTCTTGGAAGACTGCATAACTTTCAGTATACTGGTATTTTGGTATTTTTGTATATAAAAATTTTGGTACTTAGTGACTTAATTATTATTATCCACTACGACTCTTTGGTGCTCTAGTGGCGCGTTGCACACACTTGAGCACGTATCGTTGGGATGTGTGACCTGTGTTGTCATCATCCTGATGTCACGATTCCCGAGACTTTTTGTACATGGGAGTGGGGCGTCACAATGCTGGCTTTTATAGAAGGTTCATAAAGAATTTTAGTTTTATCTCTAAGCTTCTTTGTCATTTTTTAATGCATAATGTCAAGTTTGAATGGATCAAAGAGTGTCAAAATTGCTTTGATCAGCTTAAAACATTTCTCACCACTGCACTTATCATTCAGCTCCCTGATTGGTCACTTCCTTTTGAATTAATGTGTGATGCAAGTGACTTTGTTGTAGGGGTTGCACTTGGACAACGAAGAGATAAGTTATCATATGTCATATACTATATTGGTAAGACTTTAAATGTTGCTCAAAAAAATTATTCCACCACAGAAAAAGAATTACTAGTTATAGTCTTTGCATTGGATAAGTTTAGATCATTCTTGGTTCACCTGTCATAATATTCATTGATCATGTCGCTTTGAAATTTTTATTGTACAAAAAAGACACTAAGTCGAGGCTGTTAAGATGGATACTCCTATTACAGGAATTCAATCTCACAATAAAAGACAAAAAATGAGTAAAAAATGTGGTGGCGGATCATCTTGCTCGGCTTACACCTGAAATTTCTGAGCAATCCCCTTTAATTTCTTATTATTTTCCTGATGAATAATTATTTTCAGTTGAAACTTTACCATGGTATGCTAACCTTGTAAATTTTGTGATCACAGGAAAAAGTCCCCTTCAGTAGACTACTCAAGACATGAAGAGGCTGAAATTTGAAGCTAAGTATTTTTTCTATGATGATCCATACCTCTTTAAGTATTGTTCAGACCAAATCATTAGGAAGTGTGCCTAATAATGAAATTTTTGGTATTTTAAATTTTTGTCATACGGAATCTTGTGGTGGGTATTTTTCAGCCCACAAAACAGTGACTAAAATTCTTCAAAGTAGATTTTATTGGCCAACTATGTTCAAGGATGCTTTTAGTTTTTGTAAAACTTGTGAATCTTGTCAAAAATTAAGAGGAATCACAAGGAGAAATATGATGCCTATGCAACCCATACCAGTGATTGAAAGTTTTGATTGTTGGGGAATAGATTTTATGGGACCATTTCTTTCTTCTTATGGCTATTTATACATTTTGCTTACTGTTGACTATGTTTCTAAGTGGGTCAAGGTAGCCCTTTGCAAATCTAATGATTATTAAGTTGTTTTAAAATTTTTGAAAGAAAACATTTTTGCAAGGTTTGGCATGCCTAAAGCCATAATCAGTGATAATGTCACTCATTTTTGTAACAAGCATTTCTCGGCCTTAATGAAGAAGTATGGTATAAATCATAAAATCTCTACTCCCTACCATCCTCAAACCAATGGACAGGCTAAACTAGCAAATAGGGAAATTAAAAACATTCTTGAAAAAACAGTTAGCCCAAATAGGAACGATTGGTTTTTAAGATTGTCTAATACCTTGTGGGCTTATAGAACAGCCTTTAAAACCATTTTGGGCATGTCTCCGTATAGAATAGTGTATGGTAAGGCTTGCCATTTGCCTGTAGAGCTGGAACATAAAGCGTATTGGACCATTAAGCAATGTAACTTTAATATTGATAAAGTTGGTTGTGTGAGGAAATTGCAGTTGTCTGAATTGGATGAGTTGAGGATGGATGCCTACAACAACTCTAAGTTTTCCAAAGAAAGAATGAAGAACTTCCATGACAACAGTACTTGTGGTACAAACTCAAGTACAATTCTCGGTTACACTTGTTCCCTAGTAAGTTAAGGTCTCGGTGTAGTGGGCTTTATGTGGTACAAACTATTTTTCCCCATAGTTCTATAGAGATCATGAATCCTCTCAATGGTAGTACTTTTAAGGTTAATGGTCAAAGGTTCAAGCCTTTTATTTCTAACTTTACACCTGAGGAATCTACTCTACATTTACTTGATCCTAATTAATGGTTTCTTGATCTGTCCATTTTCTTTTTTTGCTTTCTTTTGTTCAGTCTTTATTTTTATTTTGGCTGCATTCCTTTCAAAACTGCCTAAGTACTTCCTTTTCCTCTTCCTTTCAATTTTTCTTCAATTACTTGGTTCTTTTGTTAGCTGTTTTGCCTCTTAACTGCTCTTTTGTGTAAATTCTTTTATTTCTCTTGTATCATTGAGGACAATGCTACAATCTAGTTGGGGGTGTGGAAGAGAATTTATTTATGTTTGCATGCCTTAGACACATGTTGGTCCACTTTGTGGAAGAGAATTTATTTCTATTTGCATGCCTTAGACATATGTTGGTCTACCTTTAGGGGAGTGCTGGTAATGAGTTCAAAGCATATTAAATTCTGTATTTTTTTTTAATTTTACATGTTGGAAAGTGAACTGAAAAATGACTTGTTGTGGTCATGCAACATGTGGAATGTAGTGCAAATTTGATTATAGGTCAAAAAAAGATTTATCCATTTTATTTAGTTGTTAAACCAAGGGAAAGATATCAAAAGTTTTATTAAAACACACAACACATGCCCAGAATGCTTAGAAAGACAACATTGGGTCATTATTTGTTGATTTTCATTTCGGTTATTTGGGACTCTAATGAACTATATCCTAATGGCTTAGGAAGAAATCTGAAGTGTATTAAATGAGAAAATAGAGCAGCTAGGGATCAAATCAAAAGTAACAAATAAAAAAAATAAAAAAATAAAAAAAGAGAAAAGGAAAAGAAAAGAAAAGAAAAGAAAAGAAGTGAAATAAGAAGGTTTTCATACATGGTTTACATTTGTGTATTGGAAAATGCTGCCTATTACCGGGATCCTTACTAAATAAAAGAGTAGGTGCCTTTTAAAGTGTAATAGCGTGAAAGTCGCCACTACAATAGTTTTGAATTAGAATAAGACCAAATGGTTATATCAAATTAGCTGAGGTGATTGAAATTGTTAATGCCTCTTGGTAGTTGATCTTAGAATTCTAACATTATCCCCTTGTTGTTATCCTATACATCTTCTTTCAACTTGCAAGCATACTCCAATGCTGACTGGGCAGGATGCCCCGATGATAGATGGTCAACTGGGGGCTTTTGTATTTTCTTGGGCAAACACTTGATCTCCTGGAACTCTAAAAAGCAAAAAGCAGTGGCAAGGTCCAGCACCAAAGCCGAATACAAGTCAATTGCCTTCTCTGCTACTGAGCTCATTTGGTTACAAACAATCTTATTTGAACTTGGTCTACCTATTTCTCGAGCTCCCACCTTATGGTGTGACAATATTGGGGCCATGTACTTAGCCGCCAATCTAGTATATCATTCTCAAACCAAGCATATGGACATCGACTTCCACTTTATCCGAGATCGAGTTACAGCCAAGTCTCTTGTAGTTTCCTTCATCCTTTTTAAAGATCAAATTACGGGTATTTTTATTAAACCATTAGTTGCTAACAAGTTTTATAATTTTAGATCGAGTCTCAATGTAATTGATATCCCATTGGACTCGAGCACTACAAGAAAAATGGTCTTTTGCAGCGCTACGAATCGTAGCAAAAAACCCTTAAAATCGCTGCAAATATATTTTTGCAGCGATTTATGTTACGCCGCATATTCGTCGCAATTGTTGACTCATTTAAAAGTTTCAGCAGCGAAACCTTGAAATCGCCGTGAAAAATATTTATTTGCGGCGATAATTTTTCGTTGCTAATATTGTACATTGCGCTGCAAATGACATTCATATTTCAATTCTTTATCGCTGTGAAAAAGTATTTGAAGCATTTTATATTGTAGCAAATATCCAAAATATCGCCGCAAATCTCAACAAATAATTTGCAGCTTGTTAACTAATAGCCGCAATTAATCTATACCGGCGATTAAAATCGCTGCAAATAATCCAAAATCGTCATGATAAATTTTTACCAGCAATTTACACTTACCGCTAATAGTCCAATCACCTTACTCCATTTTTTGCGGCGAATTTATGGCGAAATAAATTCGCCGCAAAAAGGGAATTACATCATATTTGATTTTTCGCGTCTAATTATATTCGCCGCAAAAGTATAATTCTATTTTAAAAGTTTTTTACTGGTGAACTGAAAATCCCCGCAAAAAGAAATTTCATCATATTTCTTTTTTAGCATCTAGCTAATTTCGCCGCAAAAAACCAATTGTGTTTTGCAAAGCTTTTTCTCAGCGAATGGAAATCGCCGCAATTGGCGAATTTGATCCGCTACCAAACCTGTCTAGAAATTGCGCCATTTTTTTAGGGTACCTAATTTTTTGCTCCAACTTAATCAAATACAATATTACCAAATAGTACTACTATACTATACACAGTATGATAAACCAAATATTCTAACTTAATCCAATAGTTGTAGCCATAATAACATATATATAAATCTTAAGGAGCATCCAATACATCATGAGTACATCAGCCCGTGTAAGGTTACTATACACTAGCATATGGTGCATTAATGGAAGGCAATTAAGTATTACAAATGGGAGCAGTATTACAAGGTTTAAAGTACAAAAACACCCACAATACAAAGAACCAGTTAAAACAAATATGAAAACAAATGCAACCAGGAGTTCATTCGCAACTTCGCACATCGATCGTTGATTTGCGATGACCTGGTGATTGAGCGGCAAAGATCCAGCTGTCCGGAACACTACATTCTCTGGGCAAAAGAAAAATCTAACTCGAAAATTTCCAATGTGACAATTTTTGTTAACATAAGTTGCACATGAACAATAGCAGAAATTTTATATATCCATATTATTTAAAACCTTTTTTTACATTCTAAACTGGGTTTATCCATATTAATTAGTCACTTTTTTTCCATTTCCAAATGCAACCAGCATTCCCATGCCTGCAAAGTATACCTCAAGATCACAAAGGACGATGTAACGACCAATAAAAAATGCTGACAGCCCCAAAAAATGCTAATAGCCCCAAAAAAGGTTGGTCATATATTAAAACGTCCCTACAATCATTTATAAACCCAATTTCACCTAGCAAGTAGCCAATGTAGGAATTAGCAGCCATGACTATTTCTATAACTTACCCACTCTATATAAGTCATTCGCATTGCCATGTGAGATTGGGGCGTTACATTTGAACTAAAAACCAAAGTGTTAAGCAAAGAAAATAGTGGATATACTCATACTTTTCCTTCCTAAGTGGATATACATTTACTTGCATACGTATCCACATATATAAGTTTGTATATATACACACATGCAGGTGTGCTGAACCAATTGATTCTTTAAATAGAAAAGGTTTAAATACATCATTCACTTTTCATTAGGTATTCCAATATTAACTTCTAATTTCATAACTAAGAAATTTGCAGCAGATATTGTAAGAGACCTACCAAGTTTTACACCAGAAAATTACAAACTTGTAGACCTTAGATGTTCCCGGAGGATGGAGGTGGGGATATCGTAGAGTGATGCATTATGCATAAACACTATCATAGTAGGCAAAATATAGTGAAATTTAAACTATCGCCGGATGAGCTGTTCATAACTTTCATCCTTACCCACCCTTTGTTATCCTTGCTATATATATACTGCTATTCATGTCTTTACTTTATACTTAGTTAACCCCTAGTAAACTTTAGCAAAATAAAAAAATTAAACCAACCCTCTAATTAACAAGCTTATATACATTGGGTTAGAAAATACTTGGCGGGGGTTCTTGAATTTGAAGCCTGCTGCTACATCAACTTAAAAGATTGCTGCTGATGCAAAAGTCTGCCACATCAGTGACTCCTACATCAATTAATTATTAGCATAAACAAAGCTTATTTTATAACTAAAATATTGGATCTTACCAATTTGAATCTATTTTTAGATATGCACTAACTTATAAACAACAAAAAGTATGATCAATCCTCACAATTGGCTTTCCCTTCAAGAACACCATAATGGCTTCTTTTTTCTAGATAAAGTTGTATGCATAAGGAAAATGCAGGGAACGACATGTCGATTACCGTATAATAACAAAGATTTTGTCCTAATAAGTGCTTTTTTTTCCCACCACCTTAAATGTGAGATAAAATCTTCAGCTTGTAACATTGTAAGTTGTCTTGAAGAAACATTATAAGTTGTCTTGGAGGAACAGATTTTTTTCCTTTTCCCATTAATATATAATGTTCAAATATGCTCACAAGAAATTCTTAAAAACCATTCATTCTTGCTTTCTTATTTGACAAAAAGGGGGGATGGCATGCATTATTAATGGTCCATTTCACACCACTAGACCATTAATGACAACTTGTAATTGAAAGGGAAAAATCAATTGTGTTCAGTCCCATGAAAATGCGACTCAAAGAAAAACATTAAAATCTAAACGAGTATAAGATAGGCAAAAACCGCAATAGGAATCACCTGTGCACTGAAAGACAAGAACTGGAACCGAACATTCCGTTCATACGACAATCCTCACCTATTTGTGTACATAAACTAGGCCTATCTATACTTTCGTAGAAGCACAAATTTTGTACTTGTATATCATGGATAAAAATTACAAGAAGATCATATCATTTGGATAGAAGTGCATACTAGAAGTAAATAGCATAGGAGAATGAAGACATTACCTGCTCGTTCAGCCTCTCGTGAATTTTTTTGCTTGGGATCCATTCTAGTCAAGCATAAGACAAAAACTTGTAGCACGTACCATCACGACACAAATTAACGGCTGTCCAAGAAGATTACAAAATTCCAGGACACGTATTAGGCTATGGCGTAAGCCGACCCCTCCCATTCATACCATGTACAAACATAGTATGAATTAGCCTGTACAACAAGCAACCAAATGTAAGCACACCAATACACCCAATCATAAGTATAATGAAGGTGCTGGCATAGATACTTACATGTTTGACTCATGTTCAATGAGGCCTAACATCATCTCATAAAGTTTGTACATATTATCATTACCTATTTAAGGATATATCTTGGGCCAAAAAATCTGCTTTCCCAACCCATCTTGCTCCCACAAAAGATTTACATATAACCTCTCATTGGATATATATATTGTCAATCCACCATCTTAGGCAAAAAATGCACCCCAAAATGCCACAAAAGTGCATGCTTTTTCCCACAAAAATATCCTCACTGAGTCTCTCCAAGAGACTCACTGAGGGACGGGAACGTAGCGAAGATGGCCCTCAACATACGGTCGGTTTCGTTCTGTCTCTCCATCATAACCTGTTGGGTTGCCTTCATTGACTCCATCTCACTCTTGGAAGTTTCAGCTTCTTTCTTATGTTTTTCAATCAAAGCTATACTCTCTCCCTCTCTCTCTCTCTCTCTCTCGTGCCAATGAGCATTGTTTTGTAGACTCTGGGATCACCATCTCTCCCAATCCTCTTGCATAACCCAGTCGATGCCCAAGTACCTCTCTGAAGACACCCACTGCTGCTTCGTCAGTTCGATTATCTGGTTCTAGAGTATCCAGCTTTCCCACCATATCCTTCTACAATAGGACATAATGAACCAATTATGGACTTTTATGTCCTAATAATGCATTTTTAAAGATTCAACCTGATAAATAGAACCATCATTGCATAGCACAAATAAGATTTATGTTGAGAATATACTCACATAAATGTCTTCGATGGCAGGTGTCACAAATTTATCTTTCTTCTTGGACCAGTGGGTTTCCTTGTAGAAGTCCACCAGATTTACATTTTCAACACGCTACATGTGTGTGGTATGTGTGCATGTAACATATTCAATCAGATAATATGTTACATAGGGCATGGATAGCTTAACTATATACTACTCCAATTACTAATGATGGGATTTGAATCTCCCATAATTATTAATTATACTTTTCAAATTAATTATCCCAAAGAAGGAATGCATAGCCCCAAATGACGATCCCTGTCCTTACAAATTAAAGTATCACCATACAAGTTCAAGTGTTAATGTTATAAAAAAAAATCAGTCAGCCCAACAGAACATCATGAGCATTATATATATATCATAACTCTTCTATTTTTTTAGCATCTGCAATCTGCTTGCTAAGATCTATTGAACTACTGCAGAAATACTAGATTTCAATTATATAAGTTCTCATTCTCACCAAACTTTGCTTAGAATAATTGGTAATTTTTAAAAGTACCCATCAACATCGTAGGATATATATGAGTGGAATGAGTATATTGTATATAGTCAAAAAATAATGATAACATGAGAGGTTAAGAGGTGATATTGAACTTGGAAATCACCCCCGTTGGTTTATCCACAGTACTTGGCAATGTAATTAATTCAGATTATGGCAATAATACACTTCAGCAAGAGTTTGTTAACCTATCAAGCAAGGGTAATTATACTCATTCCAGGTCAGATTCTAGTAAATTAGTGTTAAGAATTCTAGTTAACAGTTCAAGTTGTTAGGCATTTTTTTACTTCTTTGCATTAATTATATAATGAATATGCTGCAACAGATTTTTCAAAACACATCTATGCATATGACATTGGGAGCAATATTTACATAACGTATACATCCTAAGACTTCAATTAATGCATGGTTGCCGAGTGATCAAAACAGAACAAGGTGGCTGTCATGGAGGAGATTCCACACATACATATGATCTTTGATCTTTACGTGAAATCAGCTTTGGCTTTAGACCTTTACGTACTGGCCGTAAATCACGTGAACTTTGGCCGACTCAAGGTTATAAACCAATTGATTAACTTGAACCACTTGATCATGATCAGGTATGGAAAATTACAAAAACCAAATTCCATACTAGCCTCCTAGGTTAAATAATTACGTCTCTAAGATACTTAATTACCATTTTAGTACATTATTTCATTCAACATGCATGAATTGTTTCGACAACCAAATTAAACCTTAACAGTTAATGTTGTGCTCAAGGAGTCCCTTAAATTCCTATATATCTCTAGTACTTAACCTCGTAAATATATATCCAATGTATGACCTAGCATCCATGTAACACATTCACTAACGTAATGTGAGACTTAACACATCTTATATGATTATCTAGGAATGAAAATTACTGTATAAATCTTGAAGAAATCTAACCTTGACCGAATATATAAGTAATATGCTTATGGTTATTCATAAAATTAGTAAAAGGTGTCATCAATGTTGTTAGCTAGATTCTTAATAAACATGGCATTACAGCCTCATTTTGCTATCTACGTTGATCAATGTTATAAAATATTTAGGTAATTTGGAGGGGCAAAGATAAGAGTAAAATAAACCAATTTCTAATTCCTATATCCAAAATATATTTAGGTTTGGGGGTAAGAATGCGGATTCTATGACCAATGCATATAGCTAGGTAATTTTGCAAAGAGGTTCATGAAGTCTTAAAAACCACTCATACATGACTTCTACCTCGGAATTATCTCTATCTCTAATCTCATTTGTAAAGATTCAAGAAAAACTCAAAGCACATATGATCTTATATATAACCCAAAAAGACTAACCAATTTTACAATTAGAGACTCTTGTAAAATCATGATTATAAACCAAAATAATTCTCCCTCCAATTAAAGAAATATATATATATATAATCACACTTAAATTATGACCAATATATATACCATCCTATATATAGTCAATCTGGTGTATCATACTTGCAGTTCAAAATTCTAAAGCTGTTAATTAATGAGTGAAAATTTGACAATAAAATAATCATTGGACCTAACAAGATGCTTAACTGAAATTTAAGTTTTTAGAACCTCTTAGATCTTATTTTTTCACAAAAGTGCTCAACTATTTCATAAAATAAAGAGAACCTCTATAGACTGGGGATCCTTTCCTTGAGGAACAAGGGCTCACTACAAGAAACACTATGTTCTCTGCAGTGCTTATTCTAGAGTCTGTGATTGTTGTGTTGTGCGTGTGTTGTGGGTCTGCAGTACTAACATAGGATTGTTTGTATTCATTTTTAAAATAAAGTATAATAATTCCACAGTTACTTTAGACAGACACAAACACATAGGCAATTTATGCACAAATCAAAAGAGCAAAACACTCATGTTTCTATTTGACCTAAATGGTTTCATTAAGAACCATAAAGTGATTTTCACAACGTAATTTACCTTGGGAAATCGACTCCAACCGAGTGGAGGAGACGAAAGGATGGAAAATCGCGGCGATAACCCATTACTACAGGAAAAGGGCCGACGATGATGAAGAACAAAGCCTTAGATAGTCAAAAAAATTGAACTTTTTTCACTGGTATACCTCGGCTGTTGCAAGTGAAGACGACGATTAGTGGGTTTTCGGTGGGGTGGAGCAGAGTAGTGGGCTTACGCGAGAATCACTGGGCTGGCATAGCGCCGAGGTTGCAGGTTTCATTCGATGGAAGGGACATAGCGAAAGGTTTGAGTGGGTTTGGCTTAATGTGCAGGTAGAAAAATGGAAAAGAAGAAAGTTGGGGACGAAAGTGAAATCGGGATGTGGGGGGAAATCTGATTTTAAGTCTTTTGGCGCGAGTTACATTAAAAGGATAATTGTAGCGAAATTGGGCGTCGCCATAGGGTTGTTAATATTTGCAGCGATTTATTTCACCATAATTATGATTTTAATCGCTACAAAAAAAAAAAAAATTATCTCGCAGGGAATTATTAGTGCCGCAAATGGGATTAAAATCGCTGCAAAAGGTAAAAACTTAAATGCCCGGGTTGGAAGCTGCGTTGACTACGAAAATCGCCGTCAATAATGATTATTGCGGCGATATTTTTTGCGGCAGACCAAAAATCGCCGCAATAGAGCCATTTTCTTGTAGTGGAGGAGGCATATTAGCATAGATGACACTGTTAGACCACATGTACATGATAGTAAAATATTAGAGCAACTGTAGGGAATGTTGCTGTTACTCCTTCCAATGCTTTGTAACTACTTTTGATTGCTTTTTTATTTGATATTCTCCTATAAAGCTGTGTATAAATACACTTGAATCCATAATGATACGAATGAAGGATTTCAGTAAATGTGCAACTCTGATACATAAACATCTCTACATATAAATGGTTTGGTTAGAGTTAATTGCAATCCACTATTGCTTAATATTATTGAAGGAAAAGTTTACTACAGATGCCAAACCAAGAATTGTTTCAGGCGGTCATGTATAGAAGCTTTTATCATGTGTTAGTTGTTCTCTGTTTTAGATATGATTTAACAGTCCTAGAGTGGTATGCTTCCGCATATAATATGATTAATATATGTGTCCGTTGTGCGCGCGCGCGTGTAAAGTTTTCTCATTCTTCGTACATAAGCCCTTGTGATGGCCGGACAAAGATATTTTACTATCTTCTGTACAAGCTCGATGGTCTAGACGAGACCTGTATGCAATTTTCTTTCCCTGAGTTCTCATTAAAAGATTATGGTCTATCATATGGAAATTGTTTTAAGAAAGTACTTCCACTACCCATCTCTAAGAATCTTCTAACAGTTTGTTTAGAGTGCTGGGTGTGGAGGAATTGATCCAAACTCTTGGCCATTTATGAACCCCAAGATCGATTGTTTTGAAATCTTTTGTCCTCCGTCTTCTTCGGAGAGAACTTATCATTACTAGGTACTTTGATAAAATTGGGTACTTGTGCTGTGATTAGGTAAAGACCAAGCTAAAGCTTGGCATCATTTTCAATGTATATAGGTAGAACTTAGAAGGACCTGCATGGTTTGGACTGCAAATGGTTCTTGCATGGGGTTGATAGTTAACACTAATTGCATGGGCCTATGTTTATGGGGATTCAGAAAGAGATACCATTTCATCATAAGAACCTTGGCAAGAAAAGGTTAATTAGTGTTATAAGTGTCAACTTCACGAAAATTTCTTTGGTACTCCCGTAAAGTGGATGATGTGGTTATACTCACATGTATGTACTCTGGATATACCAAATAATTGCTCTCATTTCACTCAAAAGTTGTGTCTTAGTTTACAGAGAGTTAGAGATCACATTAGTTCATAATGAGGGCTTTGGATTCAAAGATGAGATAAGATGGTTTTAGATGAAAGATAAAAGTTAAAAAAAAATATTGTTAGAATATTATTTTTTAATATTATTATTATTTTAGGATTTGAAAAAGTTGAATTGTTTATTATATTTTGTATAGATATTTGAAAAAGTTGTGATAATAAAATGAGATGATATGAGATGAGATAAAACACTTTCCAAATCCAAACAATTATTCTTTTCCATTCATGCTATTGATTAATATATTTATGAGAATTGCTAGCGTCCCATAGTTCGTAATGAGAAAAACGTTAATTTGCAAATATTTTATAATGAGAAAATCACATTAAATTTTATCCTCAAAATATCAATGGCATCTTTGATTTTTCCTAATATGGTCATCAAGGAATGTGCTCATATAATGCTGGACGGCTTATTTTAAGGCCTCACGACAAGGAAAAATTATAGAGCCCAGCATTTAAATGATTGGGGATGAGTACTTGTGTGGGAAAAAGATTAGTTTGGGAAAGCACCAAGTGATAGAGAGATGGCCGCAAATGAAATGGATCCTACAATATTTATTTATGTCCTATAAATTCCTACAATATTTATTTATGTCGTATAAATATTTTGGTCAGCATTAAATGAGTTATAAACATAATACGACTCACTTCATGTATCTATTTCTCTCTTACTTGGGACTTCAAATTATTTGGACAAGAACTTAAGGAGACATTGATCTGTATGTGCGCATGTTGTGTCTTGCAGTCTACATGAGTTTGTGTTACTCCCTTCTCCAGAAGGGTACCTGGTTGAGAGACTATATATTTTGACTGATCATAAAAATCATTCTAAAAGTTATGGTTTTTCTTAGCTATTATTTAAAGTATAATTTTAGTTTGAAATTAGCTTTTTGACAAAAATAAAAATCTTGATTTTATTTTTATATGTATTCTAGTTTCTAAAAATCTTGATATTAATTTTCAAGAAAGCTTGATCATTAAAATAAACAAAAATTTTGGATCATGAAATGATGACCTTAACAATTAGTTTGGAGATTAAGGTAAAAAATTCAATAATTTAGTGGTCGTGTTACATAATCGTCTGAGATGACTATGAAGTGGACAAATTAGAGGCGTGATATGGACAAAAGGGTTAAAAAAAAAATGAAGTTTCATAGACAACAATACCATTCCAAGGTTCAAGATAAGTCAATATATAATTCTGCCATCGTTATCATATGGATTGTTTAGTTAACTAGTATTGGAAGGTATTGATAACAACAATTAGGTCACTCCAAATTAAAACTCAAGAAGAGATCAAACTATAAAGAACTTTCATGGCGTTGGTGTTGGAGACCAGGTCTTCCAGAATAGCATACGACTCATGAAACGACACCGAAATTCACCAAGTCATTAGTCAATACACAAACTAAAAAACAAAGAGATGTGACAATCTTAAAAAGAGCGTGAACATGTGGAGATCCAAAAATTAATAGCATGAAATCTAAACTGCCGTGTACATAAGCTTTAACACTATTAATATTGAGATTATAAAAAAGAAGCATGAGCTGTAACGTTGCCAAAGTAACCCTTAAGCCACGCAATCCTGGCACCAAAACAAGATGCTAAGCATCATTATTAGGCCAACATTATCCTATAAAAGGCATTTGCTTTTCTCTGAAATAGGCAAGCAAAACAAGTCACTAAAACTCTATTCATCTGAGTGCTTTAACTTTCAGCAGGCTGAAAAATATGGCATTCAAGTCACAGATTGCAGTAGTGTTTCTTTGCTTAGAAATGCTAGCACTTGCAGTGAGTTCGAATGCAGGAGGAATAGCCATCTACTGGGNTAAAGAGAACCTCTATAGACTGGGGATCCTTTCCTTGAGGAACAAGGGCTCACTACAAGAAACACTATGTTCTCTGCAGTGCTTATTCTAGAGTCTGTGATTGTTGTGTTGTGCGTGTGTTGTGGGTCTGCAGTACTAACATAGGATTGTTTGTATTCATTTTTAAAATAAAGTATAATAATTCCACAGTTACTTTAGACAGACACAAACACATAGGCAATTTATGCACAAATCAAAAGAGCAAAACACTCATGTTTCTATTTGACCTAAATGGTTTCATTAAGAACCATAAAGTGATTTTCACAACGTAATTTACCTTGGGAAATCGACTCCAACCGAGTGGAGGAGACGAAAGGATGGAAAATCGCGGCGATAACCCATTACTACAGGAAAAGGGCCGACGATGATGAAGAACAAAGCCTTAGATAGTCAAAAAAATTGAACTTTTTTCACTGGTATACCTCGGCTGTTGCAAGTGAAGACGACGATTAGTGGGTTTTCGGTGGGGTGGAGCAGAGTAGTGGGCTTACGCGAGAATCACTGGGCTGGCATAGCGCCGAGGTTGCAGGTTTCATTCGATGGAAGGGACATAGCGAAAGGTTTGAGTGGGTTTGGCTTAATGTGCAGGTAGAAAAATGGAAAAGAAGAAAGTTGGGGACGAAAGTGAAATCGGGATGTGGGGGGAAATCTGATTTTAAGTCTTTTGGCGCGAGTTACATTAAAAGGATAATTGTAGCGAAATTGGGCGTCGCCATAGGGTTGTTAATATTTGCAGCGATTTATTTCACCATAATTATGATTTTAATCGCTACAAAAAAAAAAAAAATTATCTCGCAGGGAATTATTAGTGCCGCAAATGGGATTAAAATCGCTGCAAAAGGTAAAAACTTAAATGCCCGGGTTGGAAGCTGCGTTGACTACGAAAATCGCCGTCAATAATGATTATTGCGGCGATATTTTTTGCGGCAGACCAAAAATCGCCGCAATAGAGCCATTTTCTTGTAGTGGAGGAGGCATATTAGCATAGATGACACTGTTAGACCACATGTACATGATAGTAAAATATTAGAGCAACTGTAGGGAATGTTGCTGTTACTCCTTCCAATGCTTTGTAACTACTTTTGATTGCTTTTTTATTTGATATTCTCCTATAAAGCTGTGTATAAATACACTTGAATCCATAATGATACGAATGAAGGATTTCAGTAAATGTGCAACTCTGATACATAAACATCTCTACATATAAATGGTTTGGTTAGAGTTAATTGCAATCCACTATTGCTTAATATTATTGAAGGAAAAGTTTACTACAGATGCCAAACCAAGAATTGTTTCAGGCGGTCATGTATAGAAGCTTTTATCATGTGTTAGTTGTTCTCTGTTTTAGATATGATTTAACAGTCCTAGAGTGGTATGCTTCCGCATATAATATGATTAATATATGTGTCCGTTGTGCGCGCGCGCGTGTAAAGTTTTCTCATTCTTCGTACATAAGCCCTTGTGATGGCCGGACAAAGATATTTTACTATCTTCTGTACAAGCTCGATGGTCTAGACGAGACCTGTATGCAATTTTCTTTCCCTGAGTTCTCATTAAAAGATTATGGTCTATCATATGGAAATTGTTTTAAGAAAGTACTTCCACTACCCATCTCTAAGAATCTTCTAACAGTTTGTTTAGAGTGCTGGGTGTGGAGGAATTGATCCAAACTCTTGGCCATTTATGAACCCCAAGATCGATTGTTTTGAAATCTTTTGTCCTCCGTCTTCTTCGGAGAGAACTTATCATTACTAGGTACTTTGATAAAATTGGGTACTTGTGCTGTGATTAGGTAAAGACCAAGCTAAAGCTTGGCATCATTTTCAATGTATATAGGTAGAACTTAGAAGGACCTGCATGGTTTGGACTGCAAATGGTTCTTGCATGGGGTTGATAGTTAACACTAATTGCATGGGCCTATGTTTATGGGGATTCAGAAAGAGATACCATTTCATCATAAGAACCTTGGCAAGAAAAGGTTAATTAGTGTTATAAGTGTCAACTTCACGAAAATTTCTTTGGTACTCCCGTAAAGTGGATGATGTGGTTATACTCACATGTATGTACTCTGGATATACCAAATAATTGCTCTCATTTCACTCAAAAGTTGTGTCTTAGTTTACAGAGAGTTAGAGATCACATTAGTTCATAATGAGGGCTTTGGATTCAAAGATGAGATAAGATGGTTTTAGATGAAAGATAAAAGTTAAAAAAAAATATTGTTAGAATATTATTTTTTAATATTATTATTATTTTAGGATTTGAAAAAGTTGAATTGTTTATTATATTTTGTATAGATATTTGAAAAAGTTGTGATAATAAAATGAGATGATATGAGATGAGATAAAACACTTTCCAAATCCAAACAATTATTCTTTTCCATTCATGCTATTGATTAATATATTTATGAGAATTGCTAGCGTCCCATAGTTCGTAATGAGAAAAACGTTAATTTGCAAATATTTTATAATGAGAAAATCACATTAAATTTTATCCTCAAAATATCACTGGCATCTTTGATTTTTCCTAATATGGTCATCAAGGAATGTGCTCATATAATGCTGGACGGCTTATTTTAAGGCCTCACGACAAGGAAAAATTATAGAGCCCAGCATTTAAATGATTGGGGATGAGTACTTGTGTGGGAAAAAGATTAGTTTGGGAAAGCACCAAGTGATAGAGAGATGGCCGCAAATGAAATGGATCCTACAATATTTATTTATGTCCTATAAATTCCTACAATATTTATTTATGTCGTATAAATATTTTGGTCAGCATTAAATGAGTTATAAACATAATACGACTCACTTCATGTATCTATTTCTCTCTTACTTGGGACTTCAAATTATTTGGACAAGAACTTAAGGAGACATTGATCTGTATGTGCGCATGTTGTGTCTTGCAGTCTACATGAGTTTGTGTTACTCCCTTCTCTAGAAGGGTACCTGGTTGAGAGACTATATATTTTGACTGATCATAAAAATCATTCTAAAAGTTATGGTTTTTCTTAGCTATTATTTAAAGTATAATTTTAGTTTGAAATTAGCTTTTTGACAAAAATAAAAATCTTGATTTTATTTTTATATGTATTCTAGTTTCTAAAAATCTTGATATTAATTTTCAAGAAAGCTTGATCATTAAAATAAACAAAAATTTTGGATCATGAAATGATGACCTTAACAATTAGTTTGGAGATTAAGGTAAAAAATTCAATAATTTAGTGGTCGTGTTACATAATCGTCTGAGATGACTATGAAGTGGACAAATTAGAGGCGTGATATGGACAAAAGGGTTAAAAAAAAAATGAAGTTTCATAGACAACAATACCATTCCAAGGTTCAAGATAAGTCAATATATAATTCTGCCATCGTTATCATATGGATTGTTTAGTTAACTAGTATTGGAAGGTATTGATAACAACAATTAGGTCACTCCAAATTAAAACTCAAGAAGAGATCAAACTATAAAGAACTTTCATGGCGTTGGTGTTGGAGACCAGGTCTTCCAGAATAGCATACGACTCATGAAACGACACCGAAATTCACCAAGTCATTAGTCAATACACAAACTAAAAAACAAAGAGATGTGACAATCTTAAAAAGAGCGTGAACATGTGGAGATCCAAAAATTAATAGCATGAAATCTAAACTGCCGTGTACATAAGCTTTAACACTATTAATATTGAGATTATAAAAAAGAAGCATGAGCTGTAACGTTGCCAAAGTAACCCTTAAGCCACGCAATCCTGGCACCAAAACAAGATGCTAAGCATCATTATTAGGCCAACATTATCCTATAAAAGGCATTTGCTTTTCTCTGAAATAGGCAAGCAAAACAAGTCACTAAAACTCTATTCATCTGAGTGCTTTAACTTTCAGCAGGCTGAAAAATATGGCATTCAAGTCACAGATTGCAGTAGTGTTTCTTTGCTTAGAAATGCTAGCACTTGCAGTGAGTTCGAATGCAGGAGGAATAGCCATCTACTGGGGTCAAAATGGAAATGAGGGCACCTTGGCAGAGACTTGTGCCACAGGAAACTATGACTACGTGAATATAGCTTTTCTAGCCACCTTTGGAAATGGTCAGACTCCTGTCATTAACCTTGCTGGTCATTGTGATCCATCCAATAATGGGTGTACCGGCATAAGCTCCGACGTCAAATCATGTCAAGCCAAAGGTATTAAGGTGATTCTCTCGATCGGAGGAGGGGCAGGGAGCTACTCCCTTACCTCATCCGATGATGCTAGACAGGTTGCTACTTATCTTTGGGACAACTTCTTGGGGGGACAATCCTCCTCTCGCCCACTTGGCGACGCTATTTTGGATGGAATTGACTTTGATATCGAAGGAGGAAGCAACCTCTATTGGGATGACTTGGCAAGGTACCTATCTGATTACAGCAATCAGGGTAAGAAAGTGTACCTAACTGCAGCTCCTCAATGTCCCTTTCCTGATGCTTGGGTTGGAGATGCCCTTAACACTGGTTTGTTTGACTATGTCTGGGTCCAATTCTACAACAACCCTCCTTGCCAATACACTCCGGGTAGTATTAATGATCTTGAAAGTGCTTGGGCGCAGTGGACATCTGATATCCCAACTACAAAGATTTTCCTTGGGCTTCCTGCTGCTCCTGCCGCAGCTGGAAGTGGCTTCATTCCTGCAACCGATCTCACTTCCCAAGTGCTTCCAGCCATCAAGGATTCTGACAAGTATGGAGGTGTTATGTTGTGGTCCAAGTATTACGACGATCAATCTGGATACAGTTCCTCCATCAAGAGCGATGTCTGAATATCTTGATAACTATGTGAGATTTGTATACCAATAACTTCCTAGATGTATGTTCTACTTGTGTTCTATCTATGTGTGTGTATTATTTTGATGCGTAAATATATGGAAAATTGTGTTCTATCTAATAAACCTTGTGTTCATGATTCAACTTTGGTTTCCCAACTTTCCAACAAGTACCCTTACAATAGTCTAAACTTTCATGGGTCCGAACTCTTATAAATCCATATAACCCAGTTAATTCCATAACAACTACCATCCAATCCCATGACTAATTTAAAATTGTATGACCCCAAACATATGTAAGGGAGGGAGGGAGAGAGGTACCAAGAGCTAGAGCTAGAGAGAGAGAGAGAGAGAGAAACGAGAACGATAGCTAGCTAGGTGAGAGGGGGCTGTTAGAAAAACTAGATCAGAGTACAGCAAAAACGATGATCTCGAGTGGTAAATTTCAAATTGGTGTGGCTATTCTGCAGAATTTTTCACCATTATTGTTCTTCTAAATTCTTTCTTCTCAGTAGTGGAGTGTGCCATGTAAGAATGAGAACAACACTCACGTACTCCACAGCTTAGATGGTGGGACTAGAGAGAATAAACATTTGAGAAAGAGATTCCCAATACTTTCTTTGTACTGTTTTTCAAAAGAACAAAGGACAAATCAGAAGAAGCTCTCTATTAGCTTCTCTACATGTGTCCCTCTTCGCTGGCTATTAAAGGTCAACCCTTTATCTTGGCCACTTCAATACTCCGTGTAACGTCTACCATAATTGGGCTAGACATGAAAGGCCAACGGGTGCTCCCATTGTGGACGCACCCCATTCCTATATCACCCACTCACACACAATGGACAAGACCTTAGATCTGCATATCTAAAAAGTATTCTAAATCTTGTTCATACTTGCAAAAAGGTTGGTCAACCACTGAGCACACATGTAAAAAATGAGAGCACTATATCAAATCTATCTGAGAAAAGACTAGCATAGAAACATTCCTAAAAGTGTCACATCAGATTAAGCATCTATAATCCACCTCGAGTCCAAATAACTCAAAGTAATGCTCAATCTCCATAAAACAAGATGTATCCACAACTATGTGGTAACTTCCAAGAAGCAACATAACTTGCTGGCAATGAGGTCAAACACAATATTGATATGTTACCAAATAGTCAATCTAAAATTCTAATTTCGGACTCTTACTATATAAACTAAGTTCCTTTAGTGGACCACATATTATAAATATTCTCTTCCCGTCTTTAAATGATGAGAGAATATTATAATATTACTAGTAGGATAATTATGAGAATCTTATATTCTATCAAATTTGGGAGTCACTATTACCAATGGCTCATCCTCATTTATAACAAGGTAATGTGGAATAAAACATTATTTCCAAAAAGCAAATATTAATAAAACCCATAATATCACACCATCGCCAAAAATATGACTTATTTTCTTGACTCAATAAAAAAAATACACAAGCTTAGATTCTCCATACTTTCATCTTAATTGAATTCATGTTTGCACAAAATAATCACACAATCACTCAGCCTTACTAAAAGGCGAATGAGCTTGATCTAAGCATGAATATTAGGATCAAGGCTGCTCCCATATTACATCAACCCAATTATAATGTAATAATTGTTTTATGCCATAATTTACTTGTAACTCCATTCTCACCAAGTCATAATACTACCAGACAATTCTCTATCACATAATTCATACCACTGCGGTTTTCAAAAAAAGTATTTTATCTAAAAATATCTTTTTTTTCCCTTCTAATTTCCTTAAAAATTTTAATAAATGAAAATTTAACTTGGAATATCATTTATATAATGAGGCAATTTTATTTTATTTTATTTCACGTCCTTAGAAATATTAGTGTGCACATATAGGAATTTAACGTAAAAAAATGCTCATATTTCATTTTCTTATTGAATCTGCTAAATAAAGCAGAAAGATCTCATTAGCGAAAAAACATTAAATTTCTCAAGTTTAATACCCATCACCCTATGCCTTCATGACAAAGTTTACTATATATTTCTCCAATTAAGAAATAATATCACCGAATCAATAAGTGAACATCCAACTTCTCAACCTCTATAAGTTCTTTCCAACGCCACTATATTTAATGAGTTTTAAATCAATTTAGGTATAAACTTTTCCAATGTCTCATTAAAAGTGCAAAAAACATTGATTTGTGTAATAAATGCAGTCTTTGATGTTTTAGCAACTAACTAGCGATATATCCCTATTTCTTGCTTGCTTTTTTTTTTTTTTTTATTCTTCAATCCACTATAGGAGAGAAAAGAAGTTTGCTAGAAATTCTAATTTTGGACTCTTACTATATAAATTTCGCCTAAATCCTATCAAGCAAGATTGTTAGGCTATTTAAGTCGTACCTAATTATTCAGATGTTTTTCACAATTGCCCTACTAACCTCCAAGTTGCTTGGTATTACATTACTCTCAAGTAGTGCTCAAAAGCTCAGATATCTATCTATTTGTTCTAGCGAGATAAATAAATTAAAAAAAAAAAACTTGAGCAGAATCACCAATGCTAATGCCAAGAAAGATATGCATGTGTTGCAGTGTTTCCATGTGCATGGCGCTAAGGCGGTGCCCTTGTGGTGTGCATTGCAGTGTTCGCCGCAGTCTTGCACAGCGCCACAACACAAAGACCCAACACTAGTGAGTGACATAGTGTTGCACAATCCTGAGAAAAGCAGCACTGGTGCAACTGTTCATCGAGAATAAATAAAAAATACATTTGCATGGAGCAACAATTGCTGGCTCACCGTAGGACACAGGTGTAGCGGCAGTGGCACTATAATGCACCATGTGCAGCTAACCTGCAGTAGAGCACGTTGCACTAGCATGATGCACTCAGTTTTGTGTAGTACATTGTGTAGCATTGCACCAACGCTGCACGTAGCATCAAGGGTAGTGCAGCACTTACCTGTTGCCCATAGCGCCCTAGGTTGCGCTGCACCTAGTCGGTGCTCGCAGTGTCGAAGGGTACTCCACATCGATTTAGTGCACGCAGCGCCATGAATGGTGCAATACTCAATGTGTGCACACAACATAGCGTCGTGATGGCGTAGTACTCAATGTGTGCATGCAACATCATTTTCATTGTAGCACCATCGACAGCGCTTGCATATAAATGTTGTACTCTGATGGTGCTGATGGTGCCATGGCAGGTCATCTCTGCCTTCTACCAGTGATCCTCTTACGACCATGTCAAGTTGGGAAGATAAAACGGAAAAAAAAAATTATGATAAAACACATATAAGAAAGCAAAGCGAGAACAACTGATTTAGTCTCTCATACCAATGTTTGAAAGACTAGATCAAAGTACAGCGGAAGCAATGTTACCACATGCGGTAAATCTCAGATCGATGTGGTTGTTCCATAAACATTTCCACCATTTTTGTTTGTTTAAATTCATCCTCCTCAATAGTGGAGTGTGTCATGTGGTAAGAATCAGAGCACTCACGTACTCCACAACCTAAATATCGAGACCAGAGAGAACTAAAACATTGAGAGAAGAAAGGACAAATCAAATATTAGCTTCTCAGTCTGTGTCCTGCTTGGCTGGCTATTAAAGACCAACCCTTTATCTTGTAATGAAGTTGCCATTTTTCCATTTCAATGTGTGTAATGTCTCGGTTGGACATGAAAGGACAATAGGTGTTCCCACTGTGGGCGCACCCCATTCCTATAAGAGCTTCATCGAACAGATGGGAGAGAGAGTTCAAGATTTTTGTTTATGTGAGAGTAGTTTGGTTACCCTTGGTTGTGGCTTTGCTCGGCTCATGGTGGAGGATAATGGGTTACTTGTTTTGTTTCTTTTAATGCAAAATAGGGGCTTCATCTTACAGTTTACGAGTGGGCTTTGATGGTGCGACACCGGGCATATAGGCAAGACATGAAGGTGGCTAGGAGAGGACGATTTTCAACGTAAAAAGAGGACCATGCTTGTTGTGTTTGTGTGGAGGCTTGTAGATTAGGTGTTAGATAGTGGATGGCTTACAATTGAGTATGGCCGAGCGGCGTTGCAACCATGTTGGAACAAAAAAGAAGGGTGGCATGGGCTTGGTGTTATAACTACAGCTCATGGTGGGGGAAAGGTCGTTCTCTATTTTTGGTATCGTAAAATAGGGGATGCTGGACTTCTTTCGTGTGACATGTTGCTGGCTTTCTCAGTGGTGGTCTAAGTTCATTTATAGTGCAAGAGGCAATAGTGCAACTAGATCTAGATCAAAGTTTTCATTTTCGTTCTATTTTGGTTGGAAGTTGTCGTTCCGTGACAGTAACCACACGACTTAGGTGGATGTTCCATCCTAGACAAAGGTCCATTTTGCAAATGAACTAATCTCAGATATTTGCTTCCCAAACGTCATTTAAATACAAAACACTTTTCAATTTTTAATTTTTCATCTAATCATTACTTAATCATTACAACTTTTTTAAACTCTCAAATAAACAGTAAATATAATACAACTTTTTTAAATCTCAAAACAAAAATTATATTCAAAGAATTTTTTAACTATATAATATTTTTATTCAACTTTTTCTCATTCCTTTTCCAAAATTTAATAAAATATTTTAACTCAAACTATTTCACTACTATTTATAAAATTACAAAAATATTCTAAGTATCCAAATAGGAGCTAAATTCCAGTGATTTTGACCTTCTCTGGCTAGAATGTATGTTCTGGTCCAAAACAAGGGCTTCCACCATCTTTGGGTGCTTCTTTATATGAAAAATATAATTATGGCTATTGTAACAAATTAAACAGAGAATAGGTAGTGCTAAATCATATCCAAGGTAGTGCTCATGATAATGGGGTTATTGTGTGATCAATTTTCAATGCTATATCATGAGCTCTGACACCTCTTCTTTCGATTTTCCTTTTTCTCTTCTTTTATTTTCCTTTAATAAATGTTCACAGTTCACTTAGTCCTCATTTTCATAAAAGAATTTGGAGTTTTTGCCTTAGAAGTATTAGTAGTTTTTTTTACGTGTTTTTAATACTTGTATTGAAAAGTAGTATTGAGTTTTTCAGGTATATATTTTTTTAAGAATTTATACTGATATTATTTTAGCATATATTTTTTCTATATATGTAATTATTTTTAATTTATTCGACTATCCTAAAATGGTACACTAAAACATACCGATACCAAAATATTTTGTTACAGTATCTCAACCAAAACGTTTACCGAAACAAGATTCACAACTTTGGCCCATATTCAGTGTGGGTGACAACAACATATGGTGGCTGAATGGTGGAGCCAGCAGTATGCCATGGTCCTACAACATGATGCTTTCTAGGTGGGTGTTCGTGGCAGCTACTAGTTGCGGGCTCAGTTCATGGTGCTTAAATCACAACAGGGAAAGGCGGCTGGTAAGGAGGTATTGCGTCGTGATGCTTGCTGGGTGGATGTCCATGGAAGTTGGCCGGTTGCGAGGCTTACAAACTAGAACATGGTGGGGAATGCTTATTGTGGCAGTGCATGGTGGAGGCTTGAAATGCTTGGGGGGGACTACTATGGGGCTGAGGAAGAAAGGATTGGTGATTGGCTTAAGGTAACGAATGTAATCCGTTGGGTACAAGACGAAAATGATGATTTTTTTTACGTAAGGTGTGTCTCAACGTTGATATATATATATATATTTATAAATATATATGTACACACACGCACAAACATATACATGAGTGTATATTCCTTAAAATATATAGTCATACTACATAAATAGTGATAGGCCACAACGTGCATGTACAAGGAAGACATTGTGTGCGTTAGACGTACAGCAGGAAAGCAGCGTGGACTGGGTCATTACGAGGAGATCTTGTATGCATGCTTCATGGACTGGGTTGTAGCTGAACGTGCAGAAGTGGAAGGAGTAGTTGTGAGTCTTACGGCATTTTCATTTCCGTTTGTTAGGCTCTATTTTACTTATAGGCAGGTTCTGTTTTATGTGTTTTACATGCTCTGTTTTACGTGAGTTGAGTTCCAGTTATTAGTTAACAAGTTTTCCTTTTATTTCGGTTTCCTTGTACATGGCTTGGCTTATTTAAAGCAGCCAAAAGATATCAATTAAAGAGGGAAATCAATTGTTATTCGAAAAGTGCGGTACTTTCTCACCTGAAGAGAAATTTGTTTACGTTTAGCTTCTATCATATTTGTTGGGACCTATCATTGGCATCAGAGCCAGGTTGCTATGGGAACCAATAAAAAGCGTATTGAACTGTTGGAGGCTGGGCTCGGTGAAGTGCAAGATGGGCTACACCGGATGGAGATCGGCATGGTGGACAGGCTGCGGCATTTGGAGGAGACTCTTAACCGTCTCTCTGATGTATTCCTTGCAAATCAGGAGCCTCCAAATCATGGTAACCAAAACTGTGAAGGCAACAATGGGGGACGGCTTGTCGTATCCTCCAAAACGGCAAAACTGGAGTTTCCTCGATTCTCTAGAGATGACCCGACGGAGTGGTTCAATCGTGTGAACCAATTCTTTGAATTCCAAAACACTCCCGATAACCAGAAGGTTTCTTTAGCCTCTTATCACTTGGAAGGAGAGGCCAACCAATGGTGGCAATGGATCCGCAGGACATTCCAAGAAGAAGGACGAGTTCTCTCATGGGCAGATTTTGAAGATGAGCTTTGGGCACTTTTTGGACCTTCGAATTGCGAGGATCTTGACGAAGCTCTATCACGGATCAGGCAGATTGGTTCCCTACGTGAATACCAACGGGAATTTGAGCAATTAGGCAATCGGGTCACAGGCTGGACGCAAAAGGCTTTAGTGGGAACATTCATGGGGGGATTAAAGACGGAGATATCGGACGGGATCCGCATGTTTAAACTGCAGATATTAAAAGATGCAATTCGCTACGCACGGATGAGAGACGATCAACTCACAAGGTAGCGGGAGTTCTTAAAACCATCCCCACCTACACGAGCTTCTCTAACTCTTTCGCCAGCAGCTCGTGTAGCTTCTGTAGCACCTGCTGATCCGATCAAGTGATTATCATGGGAGGAAATGCAAAGGAGGAGAGCACAAGGCCTATGTTTCCATTGCAATGAGTGTTTCACAGCCGAGCGTAAATGCCAAAGACCCCAGTTGTTACTCTTGGAGGGACATGCGGGTCACGTGGTATGTGAGGACATCACTGATCAGCGGACATTGGAGGCTGACCAAGGTGGAGGTGCAGTGGAATAAATTTGGTCCAATGGAAGCATCTTCCACAGAGGAAGCGACTGGGAGCCCACGAGAAAGGTGCTGGACATGTTTCCAAGTGTGGACCTTGAGGACAAGGATCCATTGATGGGGGAAGTATTGATAGGCCACAATGTGCATGTACGAGGAAGACATTGTGTGCGTTAGACGTACAGCAGGAAAGTAGCGTGGACTGGGTCATTACAAGAAGATCTCGTATGCATGCTTCGTGGACTGGGTTGTAGCTGAACGTGCAGAAGTGGAATGAGTAGTTGTGAGTCTTACGGCATTTTCATTTCCATTTGTTAGGCTCTGTTTTACTTATAGGCAAGTTCTATTTTATGTGTTTTACATGCTCTGTTTTACGTGAGTTGAGTTCCAGTTATTAGTTAACAAGTTTTTCTTTTATTTCGGTTTCCTTGTACATGGCTTGGCTTATTTAAAGCAGCCAAAAGATATCAATTAAAGAGGGAAATCAATTGTTATTCGAAAAGTGTGGTACTTTCTCACCCGAATATAAATTTGTTTACGTTTAGCGTCTATCATATTTGTTGGGACCTAACATATAGCATATAGTATATAGTCATATAGTCATATTGTAGTCATACTATATAATATTCAATCATATCATCATTCATTTAGACTCTAAAAGCATTTGCAATTAACTTCATCGTGAATAGGATTCATAACAATGAGCTACCAACAAAGGCTCGTACATATACATACTTTCATAAACATTTACCGTGTATATACAGTTGCAAAAAAGACCTTACAATTTATATAAAGTGATGTGTGGAAGAACATGATCATAGTCACTTACATCTGTCCTTATGTAAATTACGCTAATAGTGCTTGCCTCCAAGCCTCAAACCTATAACATTTAGGTAGTTGCATAAGCATTCTCAATCATCCTTCGTAACTTGCTTCATGCATGGAGTCTCGGGGTACCTAAGGCTAAGTTCCTCAGTCATTGCTCTTCTCACCTAGCTCAGTACTTACCAAACATGGTGCTCGAGTAAATACCTTTGCCTCTCCTTTGCTCAAATTTGTCCTCACGCTTTCGTCGCCTAAACCTTACAACTCTATCTTACGCTTAACCTTTACACCTTTCCTTGTTTTACTCTATTTTCCAACCTTTAGCCCTAGGTCTAAAGGTTTGTCTAAGGGTCTATATGTGTATGTGATGGGAAAGTGCATGACTCTGAGAAAAACTTACTAATGATAGTGCGCATGTTTGCAGAGTAGAGGTATGACGACCTTTCTTCCTTCATCCTCCTTGTTTGAGTGGACAAAGGTACGGTGGTCAGTGACCTTTAACTCGACGGCTTAAAATTTAAAAGGTACGTTACAATAACCCTTGTCCTCCTCTGTTTTGGTTAACAAAACAAAGTACTTAAAAAATGATTCGTGTGTTTTAAACTTGGGAACGTGTGTGCTACCAAGAATAAAAATACTTCACCAACGATCCGTGAACGACGTACTAACTGGGTCTTGACGATTGAGCACGGTGACTTCGTACAACTCCCTTAGCCTGAAAACAATGTTCTTCCTCACGAGGTTGAGCTGAAATTCACAAATCTCAATAGCACTCAGGTGACAGGGAAAGGAAGAAGAATAAGAAGGATGTGAAACGATCAAAATCCTTTCTCAGTAGGGGTCTGTCTCCTGTCTCTGTACAGGCCTCGCCATTCTGTAAGGATGGGAGATGAGTTAGAAGAAATGTACAAGAATATGTCTCTGTCCAAAAAGGAAAAGGATAAGATAGTAGTGGAACTTAACATCATAGAGCCAACAATCACACGTTGAGAGAAATGCTTAATTATCTCTGTTCTTACAGACAAGTACTACAATAGAGACGCTTTCAAGAATACTATGAAGAAGGTTTGGCAGCTTGTTATGCGGGTGAATTTTAAGGAGTTGGTATCAAAACTTCTACTTTTCGAGTTTGAAGACGAACGAGATAGGAACTAAGTATTAAGAGAAGGTCCTTGGTCCTTCGATAAAAATCTGGTGCTAATGATAGAAATGGAAGGGGAGTTACATTTGACTAGGATTCGAATTGCTGAAGCCTCTTTCTGGGTTAAGACTTTATAATATGCCTTTACCTGGCGTGAATGAGAGGATTGGAAGATTGATGGGAAATGCTATTGGCATAGTGGAGGAAGTTGACGCAGACCAGGGAGATGTTGCAGTGGGGGAGTACCTGCGGATCAGAGTTAGAATGGATATTACTCAACCTCTAATGCGAGGTCAACGTATCAACTTGGGCATGTTTGGCTCATGCGGGGTCAGATTTGCCTATGAGAGACTTCTTAGTTTTTGCTACACATGCGGAAGGCTTGGTCATTCCCACCAAGAGTGTACTAAGGGGCAGTTTCAGCAAAACCTGCAGAAGGAAAATCAATTACCATTTGGTCAATGGTTGCAGAGTATGGCTTTAAGGTGCAGATGGAGAGTGGGCAATGGCAGATCAATAAATGTATGGAAAGACTTCTAAATCCCTAACACATGAGGCTAGCTGATAGTATGAGAGACGAGGAGATCACTGTCCACAATGCCACTGTGGACAGCCTTATTGACCCTTATACCAGGTGGTGGGATATTGAAAAAGTGAGAACTATGCTGCCTATTGCAGCTACTAGTGAGGTATTGAAGCTGATTCTTGGCTCTGGTGCTACTAATGATTTATTAATTTGGGCCCCTGACGTTAGTGGAAAATCTAGTGCGAGAAATGCTTACAAGTTGTTCAGAAAAGCAAAGAAGAATAGTATAGAGGGTGAGAGCTCGACATCTATATCCCAGAAGGCATAAGGATATGGAATATGACACTCCCTAGTAAAATCAAGATTTTTGCGTGGAAAGCATGAAAAGAGAGCCTACCAATTAACCAAGCATAATTTGAAGAGTAGACAGATACTGAATGAGGAAACCTATCAATTCTGTAGGAATGAGGTAGAGGATGTGGCCCATGCACTATGATACTGCTCTAATCTTCGAGCCTGCTGGAACAAATATCTTCCTATTGTTAGATCAGTAGGCAACTGCATTAGTTTTAGGGAGATTGTAGACCATCTTTGTGGGCAAGGAAGCAGGGAAAAGTTTGATCTATTTTTCCTTGTGTCTTGGAGCTTCTGGTATAGAAGGAACCTATTGAGTTTTGAAGATAAATGTCTATCTCCTGAAAAAAGTACTAGGACATGCTCTTGTTGTTCACGAGAATTACGAGTTCAAAGGTAAACCATTAAAGCAGATTAAGCACCATTGTTGTTGGTAGCATCCCCTACCAGGGGTGTTTAAATTGAACGTGGATGGGACCATCTTTTCAAACCTTCACAATGCAGGTATTGGGGCCATCCTTCAAGATTGCAATGGAAAGGTGCTTATGACAGCTAGCATGAAAGAATACTAAGGAGCTGATGACAAGGTTCATATATTCGTTTGTGGTGGGGATCTTTCCCAAGAGGTATTTATAAGACGTAGACTCAACAGATATGTGGTGTTACCTATTAGGCTATTCCATATGTTACGTCGACGTTTGTTTACCCTAGCAACTGGAAAAGGTCTTTGTTTGGGTCACGTTTTGGCCTTCCTAGAATATCTATAAGTGATATATATATATATTTATATTTATATATATGTATATATATACTAGGTCGGGAGCAACGTGCAAAAGCACGTTGCCTAATTAAGTGAAATATGGTTTAAAAATAAAGATTAATAAATAATTTAATAAATGAAAACAAAAAAGAAATTTTAATAAATATAAAAAAATATAATAATTAAATAGAAGAGGCCAGTCCTTTTCGGTCTTGTTTAGTACCGCAGAGGACAATTGTTGGGCGTGTATTTCTATTGATCAATGAATAAGATGAAACTGTTTAGTACGGTGAACATTGAACTTAAGAAAAAGTGTAAAATCTAATAATATTCTTTTACAAGATTTTCTGAGAAAGCATGAGCTCTCTAAAAAAACAATTTAAATCATTATCATGTACATTAATCCGAGATGCACAACCCGATTGCTAACAAATAGAGGTACATGAAAAAATCAAATGAACTCGGATAAAAAATCCAAAGCATCGTTGAACTATATCTAATTCACAAGCTACACATTTAAAATTAAAAACACAACAACTTCTATTAATGTAACAAAAAAATAAATAAAAAAGAAAGATAAAAAGCATCTATTTTTTTTATATCGAAAGAAATATCTGCCACAAACAGATCAGAACAAAACAACCATGAAGAAATCAACCTCATCGTAGCTACCGCAGCCACTGCACCGTAGGAAAACAAAAAAAAAACCCATAGCACGGTAGTTGAAAGCCAATCACCGGAGTTAGAGCACACGGCATCAACCCAAGCATGCATGCCCTTCTGCGTCCAAGAGCTGCCACAATGATCAACTTCCTCAGCCACTGGTCAACGCCAAATAGCATCCACCGCAGCCCATTTTTCCTCCACCGAGAATCACCGTCGCTAGCCACCCTGCCTCCTCCACGGTCAACCAAACACCAAAGGTACCTCTGTTTGAAAACTGAGCAGTTTCTCTTTTCTGCTTGCCGCCGTTAGACGCAACCCAGCCAAACGAAGCCGCGGTCAACCTCCATCTAGACCACTGCCGCGTGCATCCTTCACCTCTTGTTTGGCCATTGCCGCACCATCACCTCAGCCCAGCATCTGTCACGACCTCCCACGGTACAGCTTTCTCTTTATTCATCCTTGGGTAAGTGCTCCCGCCGCACATCAGATGATCTCTCTCTCCATTTTCTCTCTCTCTCTCACTCTCTCTCTATCTCAGCTTCACCACCCCGCACAATGCCAGCATTGCCGATCTTGGTTTGACCGCCTCGAGCGGCAGTTGCATGACCTGCTTCTCTCACATGATGGACTTTATTTTTGCTGGTAAGCTGCTGCTCAAATACTTCTACATGAGCTGCATTTCCTAAACACTCGGCAACAATCCACCCAAAAAGAAGATGCAGAGAAGAGAGAGAGAGAGATGAAGAAGAGAGATGACCCATGGATGAAGCCGAAAAGAAGATGCAAATAAGAGATATAGAGAAGAAGAAGAAAGGAAAAAATAAAAGAGTTACTTTTAGAGTGAAAAAGGCTAATTGTTTTAAAATATTCTTTTTTTTTTCTTCCTTGACCAATACTGCTTTCTTGGCTTAGAGCATGCAGGTTTCCGTTTCTATGTATGTGTTTTATAAAAGCGGTCTTGAAGAAATAAAAAAAAAAAAAGAAGAAGCAAGCTAGTCTGTTGCTCTGTCTTGCAGATATGGCATGCTTTAATGGCCAGCGACTTTGCTCGCAACCCAAGATGCAGTGCAGAAAAATGAGGTTACTCAGCAACTCTGGTGGTATGCTTGAATAATGATCGTATAATTTCAACCCCAAAGTAAGAATCATGCTGTATCCTCTCCTACCTAGGCCAGCTGGTCTACACAGCTGGGCGGGAAGAGACGAGAGGAGAAGAAGAAAAGTGATCAGAAAAAAGAAAGAACGTGAGAGTGAGAGAGAGACGGGAAAAAGCAGAAGACAATTACGACATAACACCGAAAAAGATTGAAAGAGAAATGAAAAAAAAAACTAAAGCTGCACAGCGACAAAAAGATAAAAAGCACACCTGCACCAAGAGATAAAAAGTTATCACTTAAACGGACACGATGACAAAAAAGCACAATAATACACGGACTTAACACGGAAGGACAACGAAAACACTGTTCATTCGAGATAACGACTTATATAATAAAGAAAGATATATTTCTATACTATATATAATAAGTGAGGATAGCCATAAACAGTACTTTTTGTCGTCCTCCATGCATGTTATTCATTTTTTGGATGTTTTGTCTTTTCTATCCTTTTATAATATTCTTTTGTATCCGTTTAGTTAGAGATAATTTAATCTTTTTACTGTAACAGTGTCAGAGAAACTACAACTTTTGCTTTTTTGCCTTTTTCTTTCCGCCTTCTTTTCTTTCTTTTTGCCAACAACTTTTTTTTTTATCTTTATCCATCTATCCCGCATTTATCTTCTTTTATTGCTGTTTTTATGTTTTTATCCCTCAGTTCGTTTCCAATTTTCCTATTTTATGCTCTTCTTCCTTTGTTGGCCAACTTACTTTTTGGTCTTCTTCCTTGCTATGCTTATCCGGTCGTTTTATCTATTTATTTTGATCTTCTTGTACATACGGTTTTATCTATTTATCAAAATCAAAACATCTTTCTGGAAACTTTATTATCTACATCTCACCGTTTGCATCATCTGGTACAATTTCTTATTTTCCTTCTTCTGAGTTAAATTTTTTTATTACTTACTACATGATTTGCTCACAGACCAATTAGATGTAAAAAAAACTTTTCTCCAAAAATAAAATGTCAAACGTAGTTCTGAACAATACATAACAATAAATAGATCATCAAGCTTCTCAGACCTACACTAAAACATGTACATCTGTTCAAGTTTACAAACAACCGAAATATTTTTCTTTTTTAAACTAGAAGATAAAAATGTTAGACGTAAACCATACACAAGAAAAAATATATCTACGTAAATAGATCAACAGATCTAAAGTACCTCCTCTCGGGTGATCTAGCCTAGAAGACCAAAAACATGGAGCTCAAAATATATGAGCATGTGTTCAGATCTAGATGGAAAAAAACAAACAATAAAGATTGACCGAAAATGGAAAAAAAATCAAGAACACTAAGATCTGGACATGATCTCTTGAAATATAGGAAGATCTGTCCAGATCTATAGAGAAAACGAGAGTGAAATTATTTTTTATAGATTTAAAGCAAAAGTTTCTCAGATCTATAGCGAAGTCTCTAGAACTCTTCAGATTTAAACAAAATAAAAGACAAAAAGGGAAAAAAAATAAACGTAGAGAATCGCAAAACTCCACATATCTAGAAGAAGAAAATTAAATAAATAAATAAATAAACTCCACCTTTCCCATGAAGAACACGGTGTTCTTCATTGGCTGACCTAGACTGCAGTTTTCTTCATTTTCTTTGAGACCAAACACGAGAAACATCTGTAGAGAGGAGATTTGAGAGACACGGTTGAAGAAACGTGAGGAGAGAGAAAGAGAGAGAGAGAGAGAGAGAGACCTCTGGTTTCCGACAAAAAATAGATTACAAAAGAGAGAGGTGTGAAAGGAGTTTGAGGAGGGGAGAGAGAGAGAGAGAGAGATAGTGAGTGAGTGAGTGAGTGAGTGGGGGTTTAAGAGAGAGAGAGAGAGAGTCAGCAGAGGGTGAAGAAGGTTCGGGAAGGGAAGGCTGGAGGGGGTAAGGGTGCTACCCGCATGGTGCGGGGCGGGGGCACCCCCTCCCCGCCCCCCGCCCCGCACCATGCGGGTGGAGGGGTTTTATACCCCGTCCCCCGCCTCCGGGAGGCGGGGCGGGGGCCCCCCCCCCCCCACCCGGGGGGG
>QEOT01008387.1:22655-38462 GCA_003123785.1 Pterocarya stenoptera | reverse complement strand
GGGGGGGGGGGGGGGAATAGCTCGAGATTCACCAAAATTTTGGTCTATTTGATCATCAAGCCCTGCTGAGGAGAAATAGAGTTTCCTTTTCAGTAAACACTAACGAACAAAAGAAAGAGAACGCACTGTTTCAGTAAACGATAAGATCGATCTTGATTTCAACCAATGGTGCGAACGCACCGTTTCAATAAATGCTACAGTGGCCCGCTACGCGAAAGGTACCCCTCCCGGCTACAAATAGCATTTTTCTAAATATATATATATATAATTGTGTGCTATTATGAGTACGTGTTCCCTTCTTCTTCCCTTTGATTCTCTTCTCCCTCTGATCCGGAATCCTGATGACATGCTGAGAAACAACCTCATTTTTCCAAAAACTTTTCTTACTACTAAATATTGAGTTATCAGCATTAATATTACAGTTCTTCAATGTGTATATTTATAATGATGAAATGCATTTTCTATAAACTGACATATCAAAAGAATAAATTATTTTTGGTATCTAAATAATTAAACATTTCCAACTAGATTCAAGTTTGCAGAACGACTGAAGGATTTCTTGATCCGTCTTCTTGTTTCGGTATCCATTACGATTTTTCTTAGAAGCAAAGCAGCATATTCGAACTGCTTGCTTAAAAAATTGCGCCAACATTTCTTGTATAAATTCGTATAATATAAGTAAAGATGAGACGATTAATCTTTCTATGATTGGCCTAATACGTTTAACATAATTAGACATTGGAAAAGTTTGTCTAATAAGACGACTTGAGTTGATTTTTCAAATAAGCCAGAAGCAAACATAGATAATAAATATTTTTTTTTAAAAAAAATAATTTTTAATTTTTAAATAAGTGTAATCACATTTAAGCGATTTTATATATTTATCACTTAAAATCTTAAATAGATAATCACTCAATATATTTGGAGTACTGCTATATTAACAAAAAAAATTATATAAAAACAATCTCACAAACTGACATAATTTTTATAATCTAACGAATCACATCAAGTCACGTCAGTTTGTGAGATTACTTTTGTATAATCTCTTTATAGTTAGAGTATTTCTCAAATATTTCATAGTTTTTCTTTTAAAAAAAGATTTAAAAATTTTTCTCAAAAGTTGTTCAGGATCCACAAAAAGGAATTGTCTAAAAAAGATAGTAATATCCAGATAGTAATATTTACATTATCTTTACAAATCATAGTGCTATTACTATAAATTTAATACGAGGGTAGGGCTCTGTTTTTGAATAATTACTGAGTCCGGTACTTGAAGGTCCCAAAGGAGCAGAGGCGCCCACCTTGGCAATACACCTTTTAGATTTATTTATTTAATCTATAGCTTAATTGCCATTGATATTCAAATAACGATGTGTACTACAGCCTCTAACTTTTCAATACAATTTTGTGCTAAGCTGAAGGAGCGAATTTAACTGTTCTTATAGGCGGAAGATTGGACCCAATTCCACCATACATCTTGGATTGGTAAAAATAAGCTTTCTTTTTCCTTCTCTTTTTTGAAGAATCATGGACCACAGCCGGACAGTTATTTTATTTCCTGTCCGAATATAATGACTCTTCCACCATGAGGGGCAGGACGAACGTGGGCAGAGTGCGGGACCCGCTGCCCACCCTAAATAAGAGGTCAATATTAACATGGGAGTACCTAGTAATCTACTTATCAAAAGGAGTACCTAATTCTCTGATTCACATAATACATAACCCTATGCCCCATCCTTACCGTTAAATATATTTAAATATTTATAAAAAAATAATATATTTAAAATCATTTTCTTAATTATTAAATAAATAAATTATACCTTATAAATTTTAACAAATTATACCTTATAAATTTTATCATTATTCATAAGAGCATTGCTATGCATCATCCTACACACCACACACCAATGTGTTTTTTATTTTATTTTTTTTTTAATTTTTTTTTTACTCTTCTTGAAACATTTATATTTTTTTATTCATCATCCATATAATATACATTTAATAAGAGAAACAAAAAATAAAAAATAAAAAAAATTATTGTATGTGGTGTGTAGGATGATGCAAAGATTAATTCATATAAACCATCTTTTTTATCACTAAACGGAGTTATTGATACGCTAAATAAATTTTCTTGACCCACAAACAAACATGGAAATACAAGTTATACGAGTTTGTCATATCACATCAGTATCCATAAAAAGAAATACTTGACTTTTGCACATTGTTAACAAATGTTCTAGGCCCACGGTAAGCTTTGTGTTCATACACCGACATGAAAACAGCAAAACTTATTTTCCTAGACACCCTTCGACATTTGACCGGATATCTTTTCAAGTTTTTGAGAAGGCATCCAAGAAGTATCTCAGCACGGCTGTTTTGGGATGGATGCCTTTCAGAGAAGCTTTCCAGCAAGAGAGCTGACTACTTTAATGAGTACTTCATTACATCAAGGGCTCTGGCAAGCCACAAAGATGCAATCCCTTGGCAAGAGTATTGATAATGTCACATGACAAAATGATTCCTCATTAGTCACTCTGGTAGACATGGGACAAAATTTAAGGTCTGCAATTTCAACTATATACATTTTCTACATGCATTTACCTAACGGAACAGCAGTACTAAGCAGTACTGCTCAGCTGCAATATATGCACCCCAACAACATCTCAAAGGAGGTTATCCTTGATCCGAGATAATCAATCTTGAAATACACCAATTCCAGGGATAAGACTTATAGAAGAACTGTAAAGAGTAGACAAGTAAACTTAACTTTCTTCTTCTTATCTAGAATTTCCTAACAAGAATCTACACAACAGACAGACAATATGAAGACATATCAAGCATCATACAAATATATAACACCCTGTGTTAATGGAGGTCAAAACATCCAAATGTTATACTTCAGAAAAAGAAAAACGAATCTGGATCTCAAAAAACAGAAGCATAGTATGTGTGAGACATGATGTCACTTTTGGAATAAACAATCGTCCTAACAACCCCAAGCTGGCAAGCCATGAGAGTTTTATGGAAATATCAAAAAAGAACAGGAAAATTAGTGGTTAGTAGACTCAGCCATGAGTGTTGACAGCCTCCCAAACCAAGTTCTTGGGGACAGGGCCGGTGAAGTCGCGAGCTTGGTAGGCGGCGGTCTTGAGTGTCCTAATGGTGGAAACGTTGGCCGCCCAGAAGGGCAAGCTCCTGTAAGGCAAGTTGTGTTTTTTGCATAAAGCCTGCACAATAGGAGAGATATTCCTCAGCTGACACCGAGGTAATCGTGGGAACAAATGGTGCTCGAGCTGGAACTGCAATCCGCCAAAGAACCAATCCATCCAAGACGAGCAAGCAATATCCAGAGTCCCTCCCGTCTGCTTCTCAAACCAATCATTCCCAGTAGGTGGTCCGACATAGACATTAGCAGAGAAATGATTCAGACAGAACTGAATGTGCTGGATTGCTGTTACAACAAAACTGGCCAACACGAACATCACTCTCTCTGGCCAATTGGGTAGGCATGACACCAGGAGAGGAAACCAGGTCCAGAATACAAGAATCCCAAAAATGTTTAGTGCTCTCTGAGGGATCTTTCTCCTAGAAAACAATAACAAGAATGTCTGGATGAACAAGTTGACCCTTCCAACACACATAACAGGATAAAATGTGAAGTGCTGGTAGCTGACTAGGAATCTAGCCACAGGGTCAAAATCCAGCTTTCTTCCATAAAAGGAGGATGTCATGGAATGAAAGAATTTTGTGGAGACGGCAAAGACGGGAATGTGTTGGAGATCGGGATCGTGATCGAGGCTATTGCAGGCAATGTGGTGGGCATTATGCGTCCATTTCCACCAAGCAATGCTGATACCAGTTAAGCAGTTCCCAGCAAGGATCTGCGCAACTTTGTTGCATCCGGGGCTTGACATTACTTGGTAATGCCCAGAATCATGACCAATGTATGCACTCTGTACCCAGAGGAAACCCAACAACATACCACAAAACAAATGAACCAAAACGCTCTCGGACCTCAGAACACCATAAACAACAAGGGAAAGCATGAAAGCAACGGATAAAAGGGAGTACAGAGTCCCGTGCCCTTTCTTCTCAAACAAACCCTGTTTCGCAAACTCAGAGGCAAGCTTTCTGAAATCCCTGGACACCTCGGAGACCTTGAAATCCTTGAGGTAATACCCAGTGAAGAACTGGTCTAGGTATTTCCATGCCGTTCCAGGATGATACGCCGTGAAAGCGTCGGTGACATCCTGGCCAGCCAGATTGAGGAGAGGAGCGTCGCCACCAGGGTGATCCTTAACCCAATCAGAGACATTGTAAATCTTACCCTGAATAGAGATCCACAAGTCCCCTGGCCTGTTGTGCTCCATGAGCTCGTCGGCGGTGATGTACTTCTTCTTGTCCTCCATTTTTGGTAGAATATTCGAATCGAAAACAAGAAAAATATATATCTACGTATATAGAATCCCAAGTGAAAAAATATATAGAACAGAGAGATTTGATAACAGAGAGAAACAAATTAAATCAAGAAAACCCCTTTCAAGTAGCGAAAAGAAAGAGACTTTCTTTGCGATCTATGGGGTTGGTTTTGTTTTTGAAGATCAAAACCGACACCCCATTGTCAGGGATAACCCTTGATTTGGGTTTGGTTTTTGAGTCTCTTCCCTCTCTCTCTCTCTCTCTATCTGTCCGTCTTTTTTCTACCCGTGTGGAGGAGTATAGATGTTAGGAATGGCTTCTTGTTCTGTGGCTAAATATATAGCGGACAGCGAAGAGCAGAGGAGGGGTTCAGAGCGAGGCACGCGGTTAAGCGTCCCGCATGCAGTGGTTTTATCAAAACCCACGACCAAGTTGGGAATGTAGACAAAAAAAGAACAATTCGGTGCAGCGTCGGGTCGTGAAAGTCCACGGAAATAACCTCTGGCTTTCTTTAAAAAATGCCTTTGTTCGTTGTTCACCTCCGTGGGACCCGCGATGGAGAGCCCTTTGACGGCTATAACGAGGGGGAGAAGATGGTATTACTGTAAAACCGGCTACAGGTGAATGAAATGGATCTCTTTTCGGGAAATGCGCACAGCTCACATGCTAGCACCGATATAGAAATGCCAGCCAAACAAGGTACTAAAGTTTCCCAATTCTTTTTTTTATTTTTTTTTTGTTTGAAAATGTCCCAAAAGGCATTACCTTTTTTGACTGTACGAAGGGGCATCTTCATAATTCATAATTTCTCTCTTTTTGAAGGGGAGAGTATTTGGATGGATGATCTTTTAGGTGAACATTTACATACAATTATACTTTTGAATTTTAAATCTTGGTTGATTTCTCTTATGGGGAGAAGAAATGTGTATCAAAATTTTTTTTTTCTTCAATTTGTAAGTGTTGAAATTAGAATTCTCAAATATAAAAATCACAATTTGAAATTCTCCTTATTAGGCCTTGTTTGGTTATGCAGATAAGATGTTTTGTTGAAAGTTGAATAAAATATTATTATAGTATGATTTTTTTAATATTATTTTTGTTTTAAAATTTGAAAAAATTAAATTTTTTATTATATTTTGTGTGAGAATTTGTAAAAGTTATAATGATTATATGAGATGAGATAACTCGATTTTGTATAACCAAACCAGCCCAAAATTTATCTAGAAGATTCTTTTAATAAAAATATTTATACTGTCATATGGTATACAAATTTAGCATAATTCCTTTAAAAGAAATAGGCAAATTTAAAATTCATATGATAAAACCTATTTTTTATAGTAAATTTTTTTTTTTTTTTAATGAAGTAAACCGAGAATTATATATTCTAACATTATATAATATTATATCCAATATTACTTTTTTTTAAGTTGATAATATGTTGTTGTAAGAAATGAATCTAAAGAGAGGGATGGACAAATGAATGAACACTTTGATCCCTCCTCCAAGCTCTTTAAATTATATTTAAAAAAAATGTTATTTGTATTTAATAAAAATTTACAAAAAATTAATTTCTCTACATATCAATTATTAATATGCTGAAAAGTATAAAATTTGAATTTAAAAACAAAACTAATAAAATGAATCTTGTAAGTAAAAATTATAAGCATACGTAACACTACTCAAAAAAAAAATAATAACAAAAAAGTATGCTAACAACAAGTGGCTTTCTTTTAAATTAACATCCTTTTCAATCCATCTAAAAAAACCATATCTCTCTTGTATTTTCTTTTATAATTTCTTGTCACTTTCAGATTTAAAATTCACTAAACTTATACCACTTGTGCGGTTATATATGCTTGTACTTTTGACAAAAACATCAAATGTTAGTTAGGCTAATGTTTTTTAGTCTCTTTCAACCTTTGGAATTTCTTTTCTAAATATAGTGATAATGGATTTCTTAAATTGGCAAATCTTTCATGCGTTTTTTTTTTTTTTTTCAAAATGGATATAATTATTAATTACCTCCCTTATCCTATATTTCATGCCTTGAAATAAATGAGAAACCCAACAAAAGTAAATGTTTTTTTAATGCAAAACTAATTGAAGGAGCATCAAAGCTAATAAAGTATTTTTCCTATTTAATCTAGCAATTAAAAAAGATATTTCCCATCTTCCTATGAACAACTAATTTCAAAGTTTTTCAATTGTTTATGTTTCATTTTTGTTGTCGGGAAGAGACAACTATTTTAAGACTTTTATACAATTATTTCAATAAAATATTATTTTTTTGAATTTAATAATTAAAAAAATAATATTTTATTGTAAAATATTTTATTGTATATTATTTTTATTGTCAATTTAGTTAGAATTTTTTTTAAAAAAAATATTTCAATGCAATTTTAGAATTAAGCATTTTCAAATACGGTAATCGGCACATGATACCACTCTAAAGTATCATGCCCGTTAAATACTACTAGCCAAGAAAAAACTAGCATTATATTATTAATTTCTTTGAATGAATAAAATAGCAAGTCTAATATTAGTAAGCGAATAAATTAAGCATCTTGGCCTCATATTACTTGCCAATAATTAATATTGTTAATAAATGATCCCTAATAAATTTAACAAGGGATCATGAGGATATTTTGGAAAATTATGTTTGGTTGGGTGGAAAATACTAGGAAAGGAAAAGGAATAAGAAAACTTGAAAAATAAAAACAAAAATGGAAATATTGTTTCCCTTGTTTCATTGAAGAGAAGAAGGATGAGAGTTGGGTCCTTTTTTCTTTTTAGGTGAAAAAGGGTTGGAGTGGACAACCAAAGATGGCTTCTCTATCAGGACGTGACCATAATAACACCCAACCCACTGGGGAGCCAGACAGGAAGGTGCTAGATAGTGAGAACCACAAACACTACCTACAAGTCGGACTTGAGTCATAGACTGACCCCAATCCCGTGAGGGCATCAATGATTCATGAGTCAATAGGTCACCAATAATCCTGAGCGTTTTCCATTGCGGGATTCGATCCCAAGACCTAGTGCCCACTGTCAAACTCATGAACCACTAAGCCACCACCCTAGGTCTTTACGTGTGGAAAACATTTTTTCTACATTTTTTTCCAAGTATTTGAGTGAAAAGTAAAAGAAAGAAAGAAAGAAAAAGACAAAAAAATTACATTTCTAGGAGAAATGATCTTCTTATACATAGGCAGATAAATTAAAAGAAAATTTATGATGAATAAAATGAGCACAAATATTGTTAATATCAAAAAAATTGCACAACAGGTTGGAAGGGAGAAAAATTCATTCTTGGCTTGCTGTGACGATTCGGGTCTCGATCGGTGTGATTTGGAGTTCCCAATAGTGATCTAGTGCAGCTATACGATATCTGTGCTTACATCCATGGCAATAAATAGGAAGAAATGCAGGAAAAATAATGAGAGTGGACACACAAATTTACGTGGTTTGACATAATACTTACTTCCACGAGCATTTGTGGAGGAAAAATCCACTATAATATACTTGTTTTACAGTCTCTCATAGTCACTTATTTCTTACTGTACAATAGAAATCGACGATCTATTTGCTCGAAGAGATATTCACGCTAGAACTCTTGTCATGAAATTGAAGAAGCTGAAGAATAAGAAGTCCAGTTGAAGCCACCATTCTCGTCTAGTCTGATCCCTTTTTTATCCTTAACCTTGGTTGTTATGAGGGATAATAGTTTTATTCTACTCCTCGTTGGCGTGCTTGACTTACTTTTCTTTCTCTCTTTTTTTTTCTCTTCTTTTTTGTCCTTCCTTCTTTTCCTTCGGACTTCTACATCTTCTCTTCTCTTGTCCTCTCATTATCTCTCCCTCCTCTCTCTCCTTCTTTTACTTTATAGTAGGAACCCTTTAATAGGTTGGGCTGGTTATTGGATTTGGGATATTTTATCCCCTCAAATATCATTTTTCAATTTATATATGGTCATTGTTTTGAGTCAATTACTGAAGATTTCATGTCGATCTTATAGTCAAATTACTGCTTATTAGCAATTTTCCAATCACTTTTGAAAAAGTTGGAAAAAAAAATCTCAGTTCTCTTCGTTGTTGGAAAATTAAACGAGGGTAGAACTCACCAATTTTCTCTTTTCACATCTTCCCTCCCACCAAACGCACAAAAAAATAATATATTCAAATACAAAATGATTAATTCAGTTCCACAATTTTAGGGAGGGCCCTCTTTATACAGACATCTCTGCATACAGCCATAAATAATTTATAGAGTCGGATGAAAGGGCATTCATATCACCACCAACTGCGTATTGTAATGCATTATTGTGGGTGCGTCTCTGTATGGATGTCAGACAGTTTTGAGTATTTTTAGCCGTTGCTCTGTTTATGATCATGCTTATAGCAATCGCATTGAATTAGTTTGGATGTTTAAGTGTGTTGAGTTGAGTTGAGTTGAGATGATAAAATATTGTTAGAATATTATTTTTTAATATTAAAGTTGTTTTGGAATTTAAAAAAGTTAGAATTGTTTATTATATTTTATATTGAGATTTGAAAAAGGTGTAATGATGAGTTGAGATGAGTTGGGGATCCAAACGAAGCTTAAAGTCAAATTACTAAAACTCAACATATGAGTTACAGTAAACTAAGCTTTCTAATCATCTTTAACTAGATACTATTCACTTACTAAAATAATATTTTAATAATTTCCAATGACCATTATATTATCTAATTATTTTAAAGTTTATATTACCATTTCAATTTTGATAAATAGTCCATTATTTTCTACATTATTCTATTTTATTAATAATAATTAAATTATGAATTAAAATTACATTCTTAATTGATATATAATTCTATTTTCTAACTTATTTTAAGTAAAAATTAAATTATTAATTAATATATAAAGTGTATTTGTAAAATATTACAATTTTTTTGTAAAATATTGTTAAATATCTAATATTATATTATTATTTTAATTTTAAGATGGCTAGTCCAATGTGGATTCACCTAGCCAAAGGTTAATGTTATAACCAAAATTTGAGATTCTAGTCAAAATTTAGACTTAGGTCATTGCCAATACTCTCAGGAAGTACTCTCGAGTCTTTACTGTGCATACGGATAAATCAATGTGTCTTAACGTCAAGAATAATGCTACTGTATTCCTACTTGATCTCGACATGGGTTCCGATAACTTTTTTTATTTAGTGATTAAGAAAGTATTTTTAAATGATGTTGTGATTTTTTTTTTTTTAAATGTCTAAGGGTATAAAAAATGAATAAAATTCTTTAAAAAAAAAAAAGCCAAATGGCCTTATCGCGGGATCCATTCTCGGGCTACACCCTCGGTGAGTGTCGCACGACTCTATCGGTTTGTAAGTTTTTTTTTGTTTTTTATCCAAAATTGTAAACTCACACCTTCTTTCATATATGCATAGAATGCCTTATTGATAAATAGATAGATTTAACAGCTCCTCATGTAGAATTATTGCAGTTCCTTGTTTATGTAGTCGAACTAACCAATAGAGAAAATTATTAGTAAAAAAGTTACTTGATTTGGATGAAATACGTCAGATTAATTTTGTAATAAAAGATGTACAATATAACATATTGGTTCAAGTTAGGTAGTTTTAGAAAAAAAAAATCATAATTATAATTATAGGCTTAGCATTTTTTTAGATTGTAGGTTTCCTAAAACTTTATATCTCTCAAGTTAATCTTTTTTTTAATACATCGGGGGAGGGGTTCGAATGACTCGAACCCATGATCTCTATTTTGGAGATGTAGATCTTGTGCTATCAGACTACATGCTGTTGGCAAATTAATCTTTAAATTCTAATCAATGAGAGTAAACTTATCCTATCTATACTTTTTGATTGAGTTTTTCTAACTTCCTTTTAGAATTTTGGCGATTGCACCATGTATGCTTTTTGTTGGGGATCATCGATATATGAATAGAGTAAGTATACTTATAGATAAACAAGACTATTCGATAAAAATGTTCAAAATCTGTTAATTTAAATTGGAGGTTAGCTCGATTATTTTAATAAATGATTTGTCTGAATACAGAATTATAATCGATTGTTTAATAATACAATTCGTATAAAATTTGACTTGACTGATATAAAGGCAAATAATTATTATTTTTTATTTTTTAAACTTTATAATAAGAAAATATTCTATATGTTAAGCATTTAAAATATGAGAAGAAATCATTATCTTAATACCATGCATTTTGCGTGAATCCGAATTATTATAGTCATTAACACACACACACACAAACTATATATAGATATTTATAAAAACTCAAAGTTTTTTTGGTCAGAATATATATACCAATGTAAAAATAAATATATGTGTTGGTATTGGGAAGACGGTAGGGGAGTCCGACCCCACTGAACTTGTGTCTTGTATCCGTTAGTTTATCTATAAATGTTCTACTTGTTAAGAAAAAAATAAATAAATAAAAATTTGCCTTTGCCAAGCTATTTCAAAATCCTAGCATTTGCCTCGAAATCATGTAAACCAAATGTAAAAATAAAAAGGAATCAGAGGAAAATGATGGAGTCATAGAATCTCAGTCACTAAGGTCGGAGAGTGAGGGACGCGGGAGTGGAGCCGGAAATGGAGCTCTGCCGCACACCTTCAAGAATGGGGCCTTTGTTTTCAAACGGGATGATTGATTTTATGAAGAAATGAGGGAGGGGGAGGAATGAGGGTGCCTTGGCTTGGCTTCAAGAATTGTGCCTTGGTTTTTAGAATGGTGCCTTACGTGTTGAAGAACGGAGGGAGGGGAGGAATGAGGGAGAGGTTTGGGAGCTTTGGGTTAGGAAGAAGGGTGCCTCGTTTCTATAGAAAATATTTATTTTTTCTCATAAAAGGCCTGATAGGAAGAGTTGGGTCATTCCTTATAAAACTCAAGATGAATTTGTTCTTAAGTCATGTGGAGACTTCTCAATACGTTCCATCACGTGTGTTTTGGTATTTCTGGTACCATCATCATGGGTAGGTCTAAGAGTTATCATCAGTCATAGGTTAATTTGTTCTGATACCATATAGAAACACTCATTTCTCCTTATAAAAGACCTAATAAGAGGAGTGAGGTAACTTCTTATAAAACCTAAGATGAGTTTGTTCCTAAGTCATGTGGGACTTCTTAATATGTCATCTCACGCGTGAGCCGGTATTTCCGGTACCATCATTGTGGGTAGATCGTGGGAGCCCATCATGAGTCATAAATTAACCTGATTTGATACCATATAGAAACATCTCTTTTTTTTTCTTTTGTTTATCTCTTTCCTTTTTCTTTTTTTATTAAATTAATGGTTGCCATGTGGCTTTTGCCGCATCATTATAGAGGGCATTCAGTGGAAAAATTAGGTGGCCACCGAATCTTGAGTATTGGTACGGCCACCGAATTTTCCCAATAGAAATTACTCTCTGATCTTTTTCCTATATAGCCCAAAAATTTTTATATATCACATATTTACTATGATGTGGTCCCTTCAAAAGTAATTTCTTTGTCTCCAACAACAATTCTTTCAATTTGATAGGTAAATTCTTAAAATTAAAATTAAATTTGTGAGAATAATAAACTTTTTAACATGCATGTATGATATTAATATGAAACTCAATGAAATAAACACTAGAATAATCATTTAAGATTGACATTTTGTATGAACAAATATTTGAGAACTTTTATCCTTAAATTTTATCAAGCAAGAAAATAATTATTTGAGGCCTCAATTGTAGCATTATATTTATATATATATATATATAAATATATATATATATCTAATATGGCATCAAAATATCCAGATTTCTAAAAGTATCATTACAAAATGATCATTTGTGTTTTTAAAAGAGATGCTAAACGGTACACATTAGAAAAATTGGCCCCTTCAAAAAAGTGTCTGATTCCACCATTGGCTACAATTCTTCATGCTTCTCGAACCCTTACGAAGCTGTGATCAAGTCAATCTTGCGATCTCAATTTATCTTCCTGCTTTCCCTAAAATTCTGAGTTGACGTATTCGTCTATCCAAATTTGTGAGGATAGAAAATGAGACATGCTTTAGCTTAAACAATTGATCTAAAATTGGTGTAGTCCCATCTATGGTAGCCTATTATGGCTACAATGGAAACCTTGGACAAATCTTTTCGAGGACTGCCAAGAAAAATCCACATTTTTGGTTAGTTTTCTCTTGGAGCATGTTGCATTGTACTTGCCAAGAGAATATGGAACTTGAGCTATTTGGGTCCATGTGAATAGTGAGATGAGATGAATTGAGATAATTTATGAATTTTAATAAAGTTATTAGTTAAAATTAGATGAAATAAAATGAGGTGAGATGGTTTTACTGTATCCAAATGAGCCCTAGTCTCAATTTCTCTTCATTATATATATATATATATTTTACACTTATTTAACTGTTCAGTACCTAGATTGGAAGTAATTGACTTATAAAATTATTTAAAAATATTATATCAATAAGTATGATTAAGGTTGCGTTTAGTTCTTAAGTTCAGCTGAGTTTAGTCTAATTTTAAGTTGAGTCTAATATCCAAATACCTAATTCTCAAATTATTAAACTCATTCCAATTCATAACCTTCTTACACGTGGGACCCACAACCTTTTTTTAACTTAAAACATTTTTATATGGGGACCCACAACCTTTTTTAATTTTTCATAAAAAGTATTAACTCATCTTAACATTTAAACGCATTTTAAACTTAGTTTAGATGAGTCCACATAACTTTCTTCACTATTCAATTCATTATTATTTATAAAAAACTTAACTCAGCAAAACTTAACTCAACATCCAAACGAAGCCTAAAAAGAAGCGAATACATAATGAATTAGAATGGTAATGGTATTAACATTAACCCACTTTTACATGTGCATTTCATGGTAAGTCACTTTTGTTGAACCCTTTTTCTTTCCCCCAGCTGGGAAGGACAAGTCTTGTTTGGCCTAAGAGAAACAAGAGAGTCATTAAAGTTTGTAAACCTCAATCTTGACTCGGGACACCATGTTGCCGATGCAGCACAAAGTTCCATCCCTGTTTGAAAAATCCACGCGAGACAGGAAATCGGTACACCCAAGTGAGCTGGATTTTTTTTTTTAATTTTAATTTTAATTTTAATTAATGGGATATTCCTTTGGAAAAAATTCTCTCGCCATGTGTATTGCTTTGAACATGCGGTGAAGGACCCCTCGACAAAGGCGTAGATATTTTTAGCGAACCGCGTCAAATCGCAGGACGCGTTAGTGGCATGACGATCTCTTCAATATTTCTCACGATGGTGGGCCCCATCCAGCATTCTTATCCTTAAGTCCATTTTGATGTCTTCTTCCTACTTACTTCCTCCATGACTTTACCCTCAGATATTTATGTGTATTATTATTTTTAATTATATTTATTGATGTGATATATTTTCAATAATATTATGTATTAAATATTAGATGGTTACCTTTACAATGTATTGCATGCTAAGTTAACTAAAATTGACCAAATTTAAAGAGAGAGATATACGTTGCGTCGAAGTAGCATTCATCGACGAAATCTTCTTCGAAGTTGGAGAGACTTTTGCCCCCACCTATACTCGTATACAAGTCATGATAGATACAAGTGTAGGGATGAATTTTCTTTAAATAAAAATGATAGACATATAATTTTTTTAATTTTTTATATAATTATATTTTAAATGATAGACATTTTTATAAAATAATTTATAAAAATAATATCAATTTACATAAATACTTTTATTTTAAAATATAATTATATAAAAAGATCGTACATATATCATCACACTTCTTTAAATACTCTTTCAAGCAAGCCTCCTTTTGAGCAGGCTTACCCTCTTCCTAAGTAGTTTTAACTTGATGTACCTCTTGGTCCTTGGGAATCTTGGTTTAGAACCGGTTTGGATTTGGAGGTCATTTCATTATTATTCATAAATTTTAATTTATAAATTTTATTATTATTCATAAATCATCTTGATTCATCTCATTTTATTTTTAAAAATTGACATCTTCCCTTGCTCTTTGGCTTGACGCGCTACTAGGCCTTTTGTGCATGTCCATTAATAAGCAGATGTTCGATTTCAGATAGTATAATTAGTCTCAAATTTTTTAGATATTTTGGATATCCAAACGAGCCCTAAAGTTCATATTTACATAATGAATTGTTATACACGTATATATACATGAGAAATGTTTGGTCTATACAAGTTTTACAAAAAGAAATTTATAATTTTTTTTATATTTTTCTGTAAATGAGGTTTCGAATCCAGATTTTTCATTTAGAAAGTTGGATCATATGTCATTAAACTATTAGGCTTTTGATAACAAATTTGTAAATTAACAAAATTTAATGTGATGTATTAGATCTACAATATAATTAAAAGAGTTTTACAACATGACATACTCTTTAATTTATTATAAGATCTTCAAACAAATGTAACACTTTTAAACGTTTACATACATCTATACGTGTATAGAAATGATAGGAGGCAATGACAAGCAACACGAGTTTTATATATGGAACAGATATTTTGAGGAGAAGTTTCGGGAAGTTTCGGGGAACACGCCAGCTGCTGGTCCATATTGCAGGCTAAGCATATTAAGGTCCGGTCAAGGAGAAATGAACCTGGTCAACATCAGAAGAAGCTCCGATCGCTGAAGATCTAGTCCTCGCTTTGACAAGTATGCTATATATATTATATGCACCCCATGCATGTCAATTCCACCTACTTCAACATGAGCATGCATGCATTGGATCCACATAATCTTGACGTACGTACGCACATGGTTACTACAAAACTAAAGGCCGTTTCTAATTAAACTGGTTTTAAATCAAGTCATTTTAATAATTGATAAACGTGATCAATTCATATTCCATAGCTGTTGTGTTGAACCTAAAGGTGTTGAAGATAATGTCAATACAAATCTATCTCATTTCTCCACCAACACTAAGTTTGGAATGTTTAAAGTCTCGTTTAAATAGTGAGATGAGTTAAAATGATATGTGAATAATAATAAATAATTTATAAATAGTAGTGAAATAGTTTGAATTAATATATTTTATGAGATTTTAGAAAATGAGAAAAAAGAGTTGAATAAAAATATTATAAAATTAAAATAATATTATTAGAATATAATTTTTATTTTAGAATTTGAAAAAGTTGAATTATTTTTTGTATTTTATTTGAAAGTTTGAAAAAGTTAGAGAGAGGATATTCCAATCGGTTAGTCCCACATGAGCCTAGGCCCTTACTCAAGCACAAAGCTTGCCTCACTGCCTAAAGCCCAGCTCGATATTAAGAGGATTCAGCCCACAACCTATACCGACTAGATAACTATCCAACAGTGGCAAGGGATAAAAACGG
>QEOT01008387.1:0-15935 GCA_003123785.1 Pterocarya stenoptera | reverse complement strand
GATTATTATATCTAGCATTATTTATAGTAAACATATTGGAGACTTAACTTCATTATCTATCTTTATCTTACTTAATGCTTAAGTTTAATAACAAAAACTTAATAATTTTTTTTTCTGAATATAAGAAACAGTGCAGAAATGAGAAGCACAATGCAAATTGTTAATGTGAATTAGGATGCAACAGTAAACAAAAGAACAAAAGAAGGTAGCCATTGGAGTCATTTCTTGTGTTCAAGAGCTGCAGAAGATTGCACTGGTCATCAATCTAGTTAAATTATTTTAGATAGGAGTTTACATTTTCCACTGGAAATGCTATAATTTCCTCTCTGATTGGTCCCTGCTTTTCTGGTACTAGACCTGATGTAGAGAGGCCTTGGGGCTTGGGCTGCAAATTTTGTTGAGAGTTGGGGCTGCTAAGAGTACTCATGAGGGGGATGCACTTCAGATAGTCTCAGCCCAGAAAAGGTTAAAGAAAATTGGGGTGAAGTTGGGATAGCTTTAGTTGAAGAAACAATGAGGTTATTAAAGAATGGATGGTATCCCACATCAAAAGGAGAAAGGCTGAGCAAATGGAGCGGCCCACAAACTGGGAAAAGGAAGGCGTGAAGTTAAAACAAGACATCATTGATAACGAGGAAGTTTTTCCATTGAGTTCTATTATATACAATTATTTACATATTTTTTTATATATTTATTGATGTGATTGGTCAAAACAGTTATTTTATATTAAAAAAATGTTGTAACCAATCACATTAATAGAATGTACAAAAAATACGTAAAAATGACCGCACATAAAATTACTATTTTCCATTTTCTATAATTAAAATTAATTTTAGGAGCATCACAATGCATTTACCTACATATATATAGAGATAAAACCGTGCATGCACACCTTGGATGCATCTGTCAGGCTTCATTTAAATTCAACCTTGAAGGTTTTTTCTTTTTTAATCAGTCATTTGCAAGACTTGGCTGATGTTGCAATCCTTGATGTTCCAAAGAATGAACGAACCGAACCGTAGCCCAATTGGCGATTTCCTAGCTACCTGCTTCAATCCCAGACAAGGACAGTTGAAGGCATGAAGTTCAATTAACTTAGTTGACAGTTTAATACGATTTCCATTCATGCTGCATTATAATTTTTCTGCTACTTTCATAATTTCTTATTGCTGTTAAGTTTGGTGTAGCTGTTTACCAGGGCATTGGGTTCAACCACCACCTCCAGCTAGGGGTGGCAAAATGAGATGAGACTCGTGAACCTAACATGAACATGGCATGAAATTAACGGATTTGGATTTGACATTAACGGATTCGGATCAAAACGGGATGGCCCGTTAAGATGCAGTTTTGATAGTGAGATGAGATGAGATAGTCTTAGATGAAAGTTAGGGTTTGGAAGTTTAACATGTTTAACTTAACAGGTTGGGTTCGGATTGACCTATATAATCAATTGTTCATGACTTGATAGGACACCAAAGCGATTTGCCACTCCTACCTCCAGCTGATGAAATATGGGCATCCTACCTGATGAGGCCAAAATGACAAGTTGACTGCAGAGTTTGTGGCAGACTTTGCTCAAAAGATGTTGGTATGTTGCACAGTTTGATAGCATCTGTAAATGTAAACTAATTTTCTTGGTATGATGGTGGTAGGCATCTAATTTACTAGGTGCAAGCCTGAAATCTAAGGTGTGTTCTTCTCTTCACTTTTGAAGCTTTGAACTTTTACTCAATATATCTATTTGCTTATACATATATAAGAAAACAAAGAAATAACAAGACTGATAGGCATTAAAAATCCTATCTGACAAGGATGATTCAAGGTCCCATATAGCTGTTCATTGCAATTACATACAAAGAGAGAGCAAGATTAAAATTCAAAAGCAAGATTAAAATTAGATTAAAATTCTTTGGACCATAATCCTTGAAACAATCCAAACTACAAATAGCATGAAAATAAATACAGATCCTTGCATGTACAATATAGATCAATTCAGCTTAAATTCAATAACACTCTATTCGGAGTCCAGACATGATTGTTGAAACAACACAACTGCAAGTGTCACTATGGATGCATAAACTGAGTTTGGCAACTTCTTCACCACCTTTCCAAATCCTGGGACACCCTCGGTAGCATTCTTTGTGGCAACTGCAATTGTAGGTGCCACAAGTAAAGTGAGGATCAGTCCCTGACTAACAGCAAAGAGTGTCTCAGTTGTCAGCTGCAGGATAAATCCCACAAATTCCTCACGATCAATTTCTCCATCAAGGTTGAGATCACAGGCCTGCAGATAAAAAAGTAAAAAATCTGCAGAATGCTTTCCGAGCAATGATAACGTTAAAGAATTCAAAGTACCATCTTTGCTCAGAATGTACTTTGGTTTTGTTTAAATACTATAGGAAAAGAAAACAAAATCTTGATCCGTGCATTTTAACTTGATTTCTTATCTCTTTCTATATTGATAGTGCACAATAAAAAGGTAGCCCGACTCCTATAAAGGACAACAGGAACAAGCTCGTTCCAATACAGAAAGAGCAGTTAGTTGCCGCATCTTCCATACCACGTAGGGGCGGAACCATGAAACCTTTTTTTTTTTTTTTNTTAAATTATGTAAAATTCTTAAAAGACTACAAATCTTGGGGGTTTTTCCATATTTTGGGTGGCTTCAATGTAATAGGTAGTTCTGCCCCTCAAACGACATTCATTCACCCTTGACTACAGTGAATCATAGAAGTTCACATATGCATTCTACATTCTACACAATCCATGACTATAGTTTGATCCAACAAATCATCAGAGCTGGATAAGTGTGGTTCATGAAAGAGTAAAAGCGATCAAGCTCTAGCAAGCTAGGTGTATTGTAAGAGACACCCCAAACAATTTTTAAAATTATCCCCATGCTATGTAAGTCATAGAAATTCAACAGGCACCTACAGAACACAAAAACACAATTTCCCATTACAATAACACGAAGTCCAATTTGAACCAAGCTATTGCAAATACTGATTGAATAAAAAAAAATGTATTACATAGAATCTTCTGTAATTTCATAGTCAAACTATAAGGAGTCTAAAGATCTTTGAGAACAATTGTTTTGAGGAAAGATAATGTACAAGCAATAACAGAAAACATAGTTTCCCACTATTGGCTATAACAGAGTTGCTTCATATTAGAGATCATGATATCAACTATTGCATTCGAATGCCACTAATATATATATATATATAGAAGAAAATGGTCATTAATTATCATGAGCCATTATAATCTTGTTCTACTATTCACAAGAACTTGCAACGGAATTCAGTTTGAAATGGGAAACAACAATCAATGAAAACCTTATATGCAAAAGGGTCTCACTCTTAGTTCTGAATGGGAATGTACCTTCATTATAATTCTGACTTGCTCTTTGGAGGGTGGATCAAAATGCGGTCCGGGTAAACGCTTATTGACATCACTACCACATGAAAAACTCATTGAAATTTTTTTTTTTTAATTTTATGAAAATTAGAAAATAAATAAACCAAAAAGCCAAAAGCTTCTTCTCTTACTTGAACACAAGTAGGACAGCGATGTATAAATCTTCGAACTTCAAATTAGCCCTTCCTGAATCATTCTTTATACGATCGAAGACCCTATCGGTTATTTGCCTCACTTGCTTTAGCCTCCACGGCTTACCTGTGCCCAAGGTTCATCAAAATTCCCCTTTTTTACTCATTCTTCCAAGTTTCTTGGAGAAGAGAGAGAATGAGAAAGAGGGATATCGTGAACAGTGAACTTGAACAAAATTTGGGTACCTTGAAGTCTGCCAAGGACCTGTCCCATGGCGCTGTACCAACAGAAGATATATAGTACTCAGCTTGAGGATCGGATCGGATGGCCTCGAACGCCGAAATTTTCTTCCACTCGATGAACAAAGAAATATAGAGGGAGACCTCTCTATTTTCCAGTTTGAATCGTGACGTACAAGCGACAAAAAAGCAGCTGATGAAAAAAATCGAAGAAAACAAAAACAATATCACAAAATATAATCACTTATTATTGTAGTTGATTTTTTGTTCTTGGAAAATATTAAAAATCTAACAAGGTGGTTAACATCCTTATGAAGAGTGCTAAATATATATATACCATTTAATTTTTTAAAATTTTTTTTTATTATTATTATCTTAGCATTCTTTGACGTGGTATCATGTAAGTGACTCACGAGTATAATATAACAAATAATTTTTAATTACTAAATATTTCGTTATAAAATGATGAGAAAATGATAGTAGAACATATGATAGATAGCATTGTAAAGAAAAAATCTATTTAAACAGTTATATGGGTTTGCAGATTTTATATATATATATATATATAAATGTGAAATAGCTCATCTCATTTAGAGATGTAATTGATTCGAGCTGAGTCAATATTTTGGATTGTCGAGTCAAGCTGAACTCAAATAAAGTTGAGTTGAGTTATTATTTGAGTTTTGTTTATATTCTTTTAAATATTTTTTTATTTATTATTAAATGAATTGAATAATTTTAAAAAAAATACCAAATTACAAAAAAGATTAAATTTAATGAAAATTTTATATAATATATATCTTATATAAAGGAGTAGGGAGGTTTGAATCTGGTTCTCTCATTTAGAGATCAAGTCTTATACTATATGGTCCAAAGAACCTTGGCATATAAGTCCTATGTTAGGAGGTAAAATCTCCTTAGACCATTTGGCGTCCCAGGATCAGCCCGAAAGGCTATCATTAGGGGGTAAAGAAGATATAAGGAGGAGATAAGGAAAAATAAGTGTCAGATGGAAACTGGAAAGAGGGAGGTGAAGAAAAAGAGAGAAAAAAGATCAAGGAGAAGAAAGTAAGTCATACACGCAAGAAAGAAGTGACATAAAGTTAATTTCCTCATCTACCACTAACAGACTCACAATAAAAGGATCTAATATATGAGGGAGAAGAGGACAACTATTACGATAATACAAAGCATCATCTTCAATCTCACGACGAGAGCTCCAGAGATAGGATCTTTTTCAGAAAAGAGGTCTTTGACCTCCATTATACAGAGAGAAATGAGAGACCATGAGAAACTATAAAATACTCATATTATAATGGATTTGCCTTCTAAATGACCCGTGGAGGTAACTCTTGTGCTGAATTATATAAATATGTGTATCTCCATCTCTATTTACATTTCCTGTATTTATTTTCTATTAGAGCTACTACCCGTACGAATCAAATAGGCGGTTCACAGTACACAGTGACGTGGCAATGATACCTTTCATTGCCACATCATTATTATTTAAAAAAAAAAAAGGACTAAAGAAAGAAAGATGAGTCCTTCCCTTTAGCCAATTATTTCCTCTAGGGACCAAAACCCTAACGTGTAAATAGATTTCGGTGTGGATGTGGATTTTGTTAGGTTGCAAACTAATTTCGTTGTCTGGTGTGGATTTGTCTATTGTGCATACATATTTCTTTTGGTGTGTGCATATCTTATAGTTTCATATTTCGTCTAGTGTGGATTTGGATTTTCCAGTCTTTACCTACTTCCTTTGTGTCGTTGTTGTCTGTTTCAGTTAATCCCTTTGTTTTGATACTCTCTATTTTAGGTGATCTCTTTGTTTCGGTGCTCTTTATATCTCATTCCTAATGTATTTCCTTTTTTTTTTTTGTGCTTTTTAAGAAAAATAATATAACTTTTTTCAACTAAGAACATGTTGTAGAATAGAGAAAAATAGTATTATACCAACATGGAATAAATTGTGTTATAATGACTTAAGAAAATGTGTTATAAAGATGTCATTGAGACTTTCTAATGCTATAATGAGATGTTCTTGAGACTGACTTGCTAGGCAGATATAATGAAAGAAGCCTAATATCTATTGATGGTGTGAATAATTTACATCTTTAAAATAGTAAAAGCTGAAATCATCTGTAACATATAATATATATATATAAATATTTTGAGCACTACTCTTGTCATTGCCGGTTTAGGTGTGCTAACGGTTGGGTCAATTGTTAGTTCAATTTCTAAATCTGTTGACATGGAAGCTTCGAGCAGTAGAAGTTGGAATTTGTTGTCTCATTTTTTATTTATGCATATTTGATGATTATGAATAATAAGATATATGGTATTTATAATATTTAGTTAATTTAGATGATTCTTGCATTGATGGTGACAGTCATGATATTGATGTTGAAATACAGGAAATGGTCGAAAAGCCAAAGTTCGGAATGACCTTCCCCTCGGAAAATGAGTTTATAGCATATTATACAAAATATGCTAAAAATCTAGGGGTTTGGTCTGTCAAAAAGAAGTTCTAGACTTGGAGATAACGGAAAATTGAGGCACTTCACTCTCATGTGTGTACGTCAAGGCACAACTAAATCAATGGTTTCTAATGTTATTAGGCCAAGATCAATCAAGAGATTTAGATGTAAGGCAAAGATCAACGCAACTCTTTCTTTCGATGGAAGGTATACACTTTCTACAGTTATACTTTCGATGGAAGGTATACACTTTCTACAGTTATACTTGAACACACACATGCATTGAGTCCCAAAAAACCAAAATTTTTTAGATGCAATAGGAATATGGATTCAATCGTAAAGAAGCAATTGGATGTAGGAGATAGTACTGGTATAAAAGTAAGTAAAAGCTTCAAGTCTTTCGTAGTTAAAGCTGGTGGTTACGAGAACCTAACATTTGGAGAAAAAGATTGTCGAAATTATCTTGATAAGGCGAGATAATTGCAGCTTGGTGAAGTTGGTGTCAAAGCTTTACGAAGTATTTTGTCTGAATGTAGCAAAAAAAAAAAAACAATCATCTTTATTATATCATGGATTTAGATGATTAGGGTCGTTTAAGGAATGTCTTTTGGGTAGATATCTAAAGTCGGATTGCCTATGAATATTTTGGAGATGTGATAACATTTGACACAACCTACTTGTAGGAGTGAATCATTATGGTCAATCAATTTTTTTTAATTGTGGTTTAATATCAAGTGAAGATGCAGATACCTTTGTATAGTTATTTTAGTCATGTTGACTTGCATGGAAGATTAAACTCCTTTTGGCAATAATACCATGTCAAGATAAGACAATACAAATTGTCATCGTTACTGCCTTTTCGACATCATGACACAAATTTTGTCTGTAACACATTCTTAAAAAGTTGCCAAAAAAATCTGAATCACATTCACATTATGAATCAATCAAGAGTAGGATACAAAATTGTGTGTATGACTGTTTGGTTACAAAGGACTTCAAAGACAATTGGGAAACACTGCTAGACACTTACAATTTGCATGATAATGTTTGGTTAGAATGGTTGTACGATGAGAGGCATATGTGTATACTTGCATATGTCAAAGATACATTTTAGGCCGAGATGTTAACTACACAAAGAAGCGAGAGTATGAATGCTTTTTTCAACTACACAAAGAAGCGGAAGTATGAATACTTTTTTCAACAATTATGTTAACTTGAAAACTTTCTTAGGGCAATTTGTTGAGTAATATGATAATGCATTTAGATAAAAAGTTGAGAACGAAATTACAGTCAATTTCAGTTTCTTTCATATGCAATATCCATGCATAACTCATTATGAAATTGAGAAACAATTTCAATTACTTTACATGAATGCGAAATTCAAATAGGTTCAAGATGATTTTAGAGTATTTATATATTGTCATCCAAATTTGGTTAGTTGTGAAGGTGTTGTGCAAACTTACAGAGTATTTGACAAAGTCAAGGTTTGTGATGGATTCATTAAGCGAGTTAATTTCTTGATTACATACACTGATGATGACGACTTTGTTATTACTTGTAATTGTAGACTGTTTGAATTTAGGGACATATTATATAGATATGCATTGTGTGTGCTGACCATGTTTGATAAGAGCATGTTGCTCTCAAAATTCATTATTAATCAGTGGAGAAAAGATTTAAAATAGAACTATACTTTTATCAAGAGTAGTTATGACGATTAAAGGTCCAATCCAAAATCTAGTAGGTATGATATGCTAACAAGGGCATTTTGTGATATAGCATAAGATGCTATATAGACTGAAGAGAGTTCAAAAGGCTAATGGGTCAATTAGCAAAGTTAAGACTCGACCATGTTCATACAGGTAACACACCATGTAGTGTCAGTGACCCAACCCATAATTTTGTAGATGCATGTGCCGGGATGTCATGTGGAAGCACTAAAGATAGAAGTACTAAAGTACACAGCCCCTTGGTGGTAAGAAGCAAAGGGAGGCCACCATTAAAGCGTAAAATATCTACAGTAGAAAAGACAATTAATAAATGTAAAGTGAGAAAGAAAAGAAATTAGATACCAATTGTGATTATTACTCTCGTTGATGTTTATATTCATATAGTTTGTTATACTTATCATATATATATATATTGCAGTAGTCTCTGTCAAAGGCATCTAATGCTACAAACATGTGAGATAATCTAACTCAACAGTCTTTGTCGTCGCAACATGAAACAATTAGTGTTACCAGGGTAATAACACTAAACTAACTCTCAAGGGTCATCCAACTGTGCCATGGATTCAATCCAGTACAAATATTGGGTTCCATTCAACCATATATGATTATGTGAATAGAATCAGTCAAGATATAGACATTAACATTTGTGAGTGCTAACATTTTAAAATATTTAGGATGTCATGTTTTTCAGTGTTTATTAGGGTTGGATTCATAATTCTAATATTCTTTCCTGTTTTTTCTTAGGTTGGCCTCATGATTTCTACGATAGATAGGGTGTGGGCTTTAATAATTGTGATGGAATGTTAATGACTTGAGTATTTTAGTATTTGTAATTTGTGATGGAGAAGGCACTCTGGATGTTTTAGTTGTAAATTTTGCACTCCCTGAGCATTCTAATTTATCATAGGCTGCATTTAACACTTGAAGAATCACAAGATTTTTTTTTATTGAATCTGCATTTTTCTCTACTCAATACCTACATTAATTTATTTGTATAACTGTCCAATTTGAGTTTTTTATTCTGTAGACCATATTTCTTTCTATTTCTTTTCTACTTAAATTATTGTCTCATGGAGCAAGTTTTTGTCTAGATAAGAATTTTTGGATAATTGGTTGCTATGAATGCTTACAGACATGCATTCCATAGTTAAAAAAATAGGGACAGTATACTTGTAGGTTTGCCATTGGCATTACTACTACTTTGGAGATTGTCAAAAGTATGACATGTTCTAAATCAGTATGTAGGGCATAGGAATCAAGTTAGTTGAGAATGGTAGTTTTTACCCATTTTTGTCACATATTTGAACTGTGAAATTGTTAGTTGATTGCAATTGTGTAACACTCCCTTTCCTAAGGCTAGGGATGTTACGTGTTTTCATAAATATATAACCTGCCAAGAGACCGAATATTTAATAGAATAAACATTTACTTCATAAAAGATTTATATAATAAAATCGTGTCTCCAAATAATAATAAATAAAATAACGAATAAAATTCATGTCATAAAAATAATTTGTTCTAAAAAGTCTAGGATTTCTCCATCTAATTCTTGCTTGCCTATTCATGTTCATCGTTCTCACTTGGGTGGTTAAAAACATGAAATAAAACTAAAATAAGTTGAATATTTAGTAAGAAACTCATCACAACGTAAACGTAATAAACATAGGATTTTTCATAAAACATCTCATACTAAGAATTTAAAATCATGATCATTCATACATATACTTATGTCATGCATGATTCATCTTAAATTATCTGACTTATCATACTTATCTTACTGGTCAACACACTTAATTTGTGTGCGAGGTTATGCACCGGCCTCACATCATGTGGCCACAAGGGGAACCACTAATAGTATTCTAGTATATTATGATGGACCATGCTTAGGTCTGTAGCTTGCACATCCACTCATAAAATCACATTATTACCATGCATTTAAATGGTCATCTTATAAAACTTATCTTATCTTATACTTAATCATATGGAAGCTTAAGTAATTTGATTATAAAAAACTTACATGTCTATGTATATGAGATGCATGGCATAATACATACATAATTATAATTTTTGAATCTGAACATGATGCGGAATGACATGATGGTGTGTTAACCAAATCGTGTGCTATGCTGGATAACATGTTTGCCTATGACATGCATGGAACATAAACACTGACTTTCAAGAATTGGCTTTAATAATAATTTTTCTCAGTTGACATGTGATGATCCTGATTTATGATAAAATTACTTACCTTGTTGCACTACTCTTTGAATTTCACTTCGTAGCTTGTCACCTATACAAAGTATTTAAACGTCACTAAATTTTTTTTAGGAAAACATGTCCTAATATCACATTTAATTAAATTGATACTGTAGAAAATAATCCAATAAGTATTCAGTTTAAGACGAAATTCAATAAATGCTAATATTTTAAATTATTTAAATACTAATAACATATTATAATTTAGTAGAATATTTTGGCTATTTTAAATTCTAATAAAATAAGTCGTGAAAATCTCATCTCGTAAAATAGGTTTATTTTCTTATTCTTTACATAATTATTCAATTTTACAAAAAACTTAATAAATACCAATATCATTTAAATATTGGTATAGGCAATTCTTGATAAATCTCTTGATAATTTTATACCAATATCATAGACAGTGCAACGCTCGTGGTGGTTGGCTGCTTGCGAAGGAATCGTGCTGGATGTGAGGGGCTGCAATTTACATGCTATCAATGTTGGATGCACGATGGTTTGCGTTTGGTGGCCTAGGGTGGCATTAGCTTCAGTCGTGGTATTCATAGGCATCGTCTCGGGACGTTGGTGGCAGTTCTCGTGACAGTTGTTGGTGATTCAAGGTGACGCGGCCATTTGTGGTGGGAGTAACTGCTTTATTTTGAGGATAAAAAATAGAGGACTTAACCGAGGGGTTCACAATCGTCTACAAGCGGACCTTATAGCGGAGTGGGTCTTCACATCCGTGGGGAGCAGTTGGCGACATGGCGTGACGTTTTGTGAGGGCCTGGGCTGCCGTGGCCTTGGACAGTGGCTGGCGGCAGCAACTCTAAGTTGAATATGATTATTTTTTCGTGTACCTCTGTAATCGGTAGGAGGGTGGGTTGATGGCGGTTTGAGTTTCTCTACGTAAGGGAGTCAAATTGCATATATATAATTGTTGAACCCAAGGTTTCAAATTTCATATAATTATATATCTACGTATAAATTTTAATGATAACAAATGAATTCAAGTATAAAAGAATCTCAAGCTCAAGTTGTCTACATAATGGATTCAAGCACATCAAAAAATTAAGCATAGGCAAGAAATAGGACAAGCTTACAAATAAAACTCTTAGAGTAATTTTATAAATCTCTTGATTAAATTTAAAATTTGATTAAGACTCAAAATTAATATTTTCTCATAAAACATTAAATTGCATTTTCACATGTGCATAACATATTTGATGATTAAAAGTTTGAATGTTGAAACTTTGAAATATGATTGATTGTCATCTTTCACATATACATGTAAAGTGAATGATGTTGTTTTTGACAATTTTAAGAAGGAGAAACTTTGATTTGAATATTTTAAAAATTGAATAATGTTATCTTTGACAATTGCGAAAAGTAAATTTTAATTTAAAAAATGAATGATGTTGTCTTTGACAATTGCGAAAAGTAAAATTTTGATTTGAAAATTTTAAAAAGTGAATGACGTTATCTTTGGCATGTGAATCTTTTTTAAATTTGAAAATGAAGTCTTATATGCCTATAAATAACTTATTTAAGATCTTCGAATTCAGAACATATTATTGTAAATTTTACAACATTCATTCAAAGCTTTCAATCTCTATTTTCTAAGTATTAAGCCTTAACCCTTATTCATTTTAAGAGAAATATAGTTTTGCGATGTATTGTTCTTATTCCACTCATTGAGGAATGTTTTAAACCTACCCACTATCAGCTCTTGTATTAATAAAAGAGTGTATATAACTCTTGTGTGTAGAAGGTGTTCTGCACAGAGAATAGACTTTGAATCACAATGTGTAAGGTGATTACAAGTGTAGAGGGTGTTCTACACAGATTATTTGTAGCGGTATTGCTCAAAGGTGTAATAAGTTTTTATCTCCACCTAAAAGAGATTGGATAGTGAATTTGAGAATTCTCAAAGGGTAGCTTGAAACAAGGATATAGGCAGTGGGGTTGAACCTCACTAAAATGATGAGTTTGCTTCCTTTTATCCTTACTCTTTATTGTTACTGCTAATAAATAATAGCCCCTCAACTTATTTAAAATGGTCATAATTTAGATCTAATAAGATTATCTATATTCCGACTTGGAAATATTGGACCAGGTCATTACAGCTTGAGTTTGATAACTTTTTGGTTTTGGTTGAACAATAGATCAATTATGATTGCGTTTAATTCTGAATTGGAAAATCTCCATTATCGACATCTTCATTTTGACTGTAACAGTTTAGACATTAAAGTTGATTGATATCTTAAAATTTTTCAAATAGTCCAAACTCCAAATGAATATTTATGAAGTTAGATGTTGTTGGTGTGAATTGCAACAAGTATAATTGGCTACAATTTAATATAGTAATGTAATCCATGCCCATTTTTTCATCTTTATTATTATTATTTTTTGTCTTCTAATATTGCATGGAAACTAACCTTGTGCACATGCACAACACATACACTGGAGAGAGACTAGAATCAAAACTTATTAAGTAATTCAATTATTGTAGCTTTCTAATAATAATGATCTTACAAGCTTCACATTTATTGTGCTAAAACAGACAACCATGGCATCTCTTATTTGAACGGAAAGACCATAAGGCTCCAATCATTCTATTTCGTAGCACCAAATTATGCAGACCATAAGGCTCCAATCCTTTTCTTCCATATGCCCCAAATCCTTTAGAAATCATATAGACCGGATTTTCTAGAAATCTAAAATTTTGAAATCACACAAAAAATAAAACGCATAGATTGATCTAGGGTTTTACTAGAACCCAAAATTTTGAAATTATATAAATCCATTTAGGGTTTTCCAGGAACCCAAAAATGTTTGTAAGAGTAGAGAAGAAAAAGTATTACCAAGTTCTAGCCAATTATTGCTTGCACCAGGTCCAAAATTTTCTTGAAAAAAAAAACATTTTTTTAGATTGGAGAAGACTCACTCAGATGGGAAAAAAAATACTCTTCTTCCTAGAAAAAAACTAGAAGATGTAGAAGACACAAAAAGAAAGAAAGAAGAGGGCTTGGGAGAAGACGTAGAAGAGAAAGAATAGGCCTTGAGAGAGATGTTGGGAGAAGATGCAGAAAGAGAGAAATAGGGGATATCTGTGAAAAAAGGAAAAGAAAGGTTGACGAGGTAGCTGCTATGTCAGTATGTAAGGAAGTCTACATTCTTTTATTCGTATATCTAGCATTTCTCTTTTCTATTCACTACTATGGATGTATGTATGGGCACTATACCATTGCTCCAAACGATTATTGTGGGCTTCAAACAGTCTCATTGAGTCTTGGACTATCTTTGTGGGCCATGAATGACTTTTTTTCAAGTTACGGCCTGTTGTACAAGTTTTGGCATTAACATTTGACATTGTTTGTGGGATCGATTTACTTTCTACCCCAGAAGTAGGGGAATGATGATTTTTCGGTTAGCAAAATCGTCTCTAAATGAGTAGATAAACTTCCTTTCAGACAAGTGTTCTTGACTTTCCATTTCTCATTTTTATCAATATTGTTACTAAAAAAAAAAAAGGGGGCGAGAGAGAGCTCCTCACTCATATGGTTGAAAATACTATACACTTTGGTACACTATGCATTAAACACATATAGCCAATGCGAAATGCTCAAGAAGACAAGTTCCTCGACCACTTGAGCTGTAAGTGCACTGTGCACTTAAGCATAGTGTCGTGTGTAGTAGTGAGCTGGGATATGAGTGGAAATTTTGTGCACTTAAAAGTGCACATTGCAGCAGTTCACGTAGTCTATTGTGCATGATATGCACAATGTTATGCATAACGTCACAATGGTTGGATATAACCATGCACCTAGAGGCTCGTGGTGACGGGATGGCTGCCCACCACATTTCATGAACAACTCCTCTCTCCCGCGCCCACTATGACAAATGGGTTGTTAAGATCACCCAAGGCCACCACTAGACCCACTGGCGTTTTCTATCCTTGGCAACGGAAAGTGCTAGTGGGAGGACCTCACCCACTGGTCTCATAACTTCACCCAACCATGATCTAAACTCCTCGGCTATAGTTAGCTCCTCGCCAACTCTGCCCAACCTCTACTTACCCATCCCAAGAGGCCTTACCTCACCTAGCCACCTGATGCACACATGAAACTTAACACCATATGTGGTGCATGCACGAGGCATGTAAAGGCATGCCCGGGGCACACTCTATGGGCATCAGGGCTTGCTACCTCCTGAGCTAGAGCAATTCCATGCCGATTGCTTGGATAGAAGATGTCTTCCACTTGTTCCCCACCACCATGGGGTGTTATGGACACTGTGCACGGTACATACAGAAGGAGCACGCCGACGTGCACTAAAGAGAACCACAGAGCGGTCAACCATTGTGGGCAACTACCTATCCTCGATCTAGTACAACTTTTCCTTGGCCCGACAATAGCTTTTGCTTGACCCTAACACCCCAACAAGTGCTGTGGCAGGCAACAGACTTTACTCAGTCATGGCTTCCTCAGCCACATGGAGTTGCTCGCCTACTTGAGCCCCTCGATCGCCATGAGTCCCCTCGATGAAGATCACGGCTTTACCTAACCACAAATGAGTTCGTTGGCCAGAATAGGTTTGTCGATCACAATTCTTTACATGGCGAATGAGGATGGCTCGCCACCTTTGACCGTCACAGTCAACTTACTCACCTGTACACCGCCATATTTGATTGACAGTCATGGCCCGTGGACCCACCAATCCTGCCTAAAAAATAAAGCTCGTCAGTTGTATTCAGCATAATGCCAAGGAAATTAAAGTTGTGCGAGCAGTGAATTTCTTTTGGAGATACAATAAAAAAAAACAAACAACTAGTAGTGGAGGATGTTAGACGAGCAAAAATTGGAAGTAGCAGCTAAATTACTCTAGTTTGTATTTCTCAAATTCGCTATTTGAATTTTATTTTTACTAATAAATTTGGTTTTTGAGGACTTTCTCCACAAAAATTCCTCGAGGTTCCATGAGAATTCCAATGTTAGCACACCTCAAGAACATACTTTGTTGGAAATTACTAGCATGTCACCTAGAAACTGGCTACAAAGCCCCTCTTGGCCGCCTTAAATATGTTTCTATCATAATATACCACTTAGAATCGCGGGCACCCCAGATCTTCATTATTGCCAAAGTATGGCGGCCCATGAGATTCACCTTTGCAACTCAAACCTTCGCTATGCTCTAGTAAAACGATTTAAGTTTGCAAATCTTACACTTGTGATTTGGATAATCTACACTAACCAGTTTGGATTTTTAACGCGGTCGAGCATCTCCTTCCACAAAGCTGAGTCCCTCGACTCACTGCTAACAATGGTGATGACAATTCCTTGACTGCTTCGATCCTCGTGCACAAAGTTGAGTCCTTTAACTCGTTGTGAACTATGGGCGGTGACAGTCCTTTGACTGCCCGACCCTCGTGGACAAAGTCAAGTTCCTTGACTTGCCGTGAACTACAGCTTGTGACATTCCCTTGATAGTTTTGACCCTTGTGCACAAAGTCAAGTTGTGAAATACGAGCGATGATAGTCCCTTGACTAGTCGACCCTCGTGTACAAAGCCAAGTCCTTTGACTTGCTGCGAATAATTGCAATGATATTCCTTTGACTGTTTTGACCCTCGCGCACAAAGCCAAGTCCCTTGACTAGCCGCGAGCTATGGGCTGTGATAGTCTCTTGACTGTCCAACTCTCGCGT
>QEOT01008386.1:99459-121007 GCA_003123785.1 Pterocarya stenoptera | reverse complement strand
TAAACATGGACCATACACTTAAGAGCTAACATATATTTTTCAATACAGATTTATGCAATTGAAACTAGCTATGCTGTTGAGTAACCGTAAGAGAGTTTTCAGCTAGTTGTTGAGTGAATTATGTAGCAGGATATTCTGCATGTGGCAACTGAGAAAATCGTGCAGCACCCTGAGAGTGTGGAGGGACAGATACACTAACAGATATTCTTATTGGAAGCTCGAATGAAAAGACAATGTATCAACTATCCACTAGAGAATGTGTAAGGAGTTTGATTCACACCATATATGTAATTTTTTTTTATATGATACCTATATTTAAATTCTCTTATAAATTAAATATTATCATATATGTTGTGTGAATGATACGTTTGCCTCGTTAATTGATAAGTAGAGGAACTCTTTTACTTTTCTCTCTAGCACGATGACATAAAATTGCTCAAGAACAAATAAGAGAAAATAATTGCATAAATTGTGGTTTGGGATTGATATTGAATAAGTAAAGAAAGAAAATTGTTCTTTTAGAAATTAATCACCTCATTTGATTGCCATTTTTATAGTAAATATTCTGTTAAGTCAGTCCTATCATAACCCAATTTTTTTACAAGCCCTAGCCTAAGGCGCAAAGACCAGCCAATTTAAATTTTAGTATTTTAGCCATTCCTAAACACCTATCTTCCCTTCTTTCCCTTTCGTTCCCCCCAAACCGTTAAGGCTGAACAAAAATTTGAAAATTCGACTTTAATTCTGACTCCATTCCGGCTTTGCTTGGAGTTGGAGGGTTTTTTTCAGAGAAGTTGGAGTCTGAGGTGGAGTTGAACCGACTCCGACTCTGCTTTGATCTGGCTCCAATTCCAACTCTACGTCCGACTCCATCACCAATACTATATATATTTTATAAATATATATGTGGGTTTTTCTATATATTAATCATGAAGTTTTTATATAGTTAGTTGAATTCCATACTATACTACCATGAGCTCATTATTATTAAATAATATATTTATACTATAATATATATAGACTAAATTGATTAATAATAGTTTAGTATATGTAAGCATCATACTATTACAATATTACTACCATGTAACAATAAATTACTAATATATAAATATAATAATAGGAATAAGTTAGACACTAGTTATAATAAAAGTGAAATGAGTTAATAACATGTAATTAAACACTATTTATAAAAATCATAGTACAAGTCTCTAGACTATAAGATGTAATTAATCACTATAGTACAAGTCTATAGACTATAACATGTAATTGTTAATGACATGTAATACTATAATATAATAATATGTAATTGTCAATAGTCAATCCTATAGTACAAGTATAAATACTAACAATAATAACAATATAGTACAAGTCAATTTAAATAATAATTTTTATTAATTAATACTAACAATTAAATTGAGTGATGGAAAAAATTATAAAAATCATAAATAAAATGATAAATCGATAACATATAATTAGACACTATGATATGATAAAATGTTAAAAGTATTATATGAATCTATGATAAGTGATAACATATAATTAATAATAATAATAATTAGTGTATCCATAAAAATTAAAAAAGCGGCACCGTTTTTGACACCCCACCTGCGGTGCGGCCTCAGGCCCTTAGCTAATCACTCTCGTCTCTCCCTCCCGCCCTTGTAATTTCCATTTTCTTCGACTTCAGCCTTAGAAAAACCCTAGCCTCCACAGGACTAGGACCACTCTCGTCTCTCTCTCTCTCTCTCTCTCTCTCTCTCTCTCTCTCTCTCTCTCACCCTGTGTTAGAATTCTATTGTAACTCTACTGTAATAATGAAGATGGTGGAAATGGAAGATTACGGCTGTAGTATTGATTCTATTGGAATGCTGTTGTAATGAGGAATGTAATAGAAATGGAATGCTACGGACTGATGAAATAGTGAATGTGCACACCAGGTGCTTGGATAATTGGCTAGAAGAATTGTATTGCTACGGGAATAACTTCGAGGGCTCCCAACCTCCTTCTGGTTTCTCTTCTTACTATATTATCTTATGCTCAATTCCACTACCTTCCATGCTTCAAGACGTTGCTCTAACTCGAATAAACTAACTTGACCTCACAGTATGCAGAAAATAAATGACAGACCAGTATGTAAACAGACAATTGATAGACGAACGCATCGTTTGGAATAATTCCAAACGCGGCGTTTACAGACACCATAATAAAGACAATTGAAACGGTGCGCAGCACCCATTTACAGCTAATAAAAACACTCAGCAATACGGTGCGTCTTGTTCTTCAAGTCCCTGGATTCCACGACGTCGTTCCAGCTTTCTTTGAACTGCTTCAATTCTCCCTTCTTCATTTCAACAGATCCCGCAAAGCACTTGACTTCGGTAACCCAGTTCCTGTCTTCTTCCTTAGCGCCGACGGAGCCCTAACACCCTGACCCTGATTCAGTCCCCCCCGACTCTCGTCTCTCTCTCGCCGAGTCGCCGCGCGACCTCACCCTGACCCAGAAACCACCCCCGCAGGCCGCGGTCGACACGGTAAGCCTCTCTCTCTACTCCCTTCGTCTTCTCTCTCTCTCTCTCTGTGTAAGATGTGAATCTGTGTAATTTTGCGATGATATGTTGTGTAAAATCTGTGTAATTTTGTGATGATATGGTTGTGTAAAATCTGTGTAATGTTGTGAGGATGAGTTTGTGTAAAATCTGTATAACTAAAATAGGATGAATGTTGCAGACTTGCAGTTGATGAGTTTGAGTTAATATTGGGGCTTTTTTTGTTGGGATTTTTTGAAGGAATAAACTTTGATTATACGTGTTTGGATGGATGTTGCAGTTGATGAGTTTGTGTAAAATCTGTGTAACTAGATTAGAATGAGTTTGGGGCTCTTTTTTTTTTTTTGTTGCAAGGAGTGATTGGATAAAACTGTGTTTATACTGGGGCTGTTTTAATTTGAGTTAATATTGGGGCTGTTTTTGTTGGGATGTTTTGAATGAATAAACTGCAATTATACTTGTTTTTGGAGCTGTTTTTGTTTGTGTGTTGTGGTTTGGGGCTGTTTATATATTAATATGATGCTAAAGTTGGGACTGTTTTAGTGAACATGTGGTCCGTTTTATTTTCTTTCTGTAATTGATGGTGTGGTTGGGCAGTTAATCTATGTACCACAAAGTTGAACATTTTTATAAGTACAAAGTTGAAGTTTTATCACCTTTAGGAATTCAGACTTGACGAAATCACCTCTTTTTGATAAACTAATTTAGTGCATATACGACATAAGTTGTCATGTTATTCCTTGAAAGTCCTGCTGATGTCTGTTTTGTGGCTGACAATCTTGAAAATCATGAAAAGAAAGATTGGATCACTTGTATCACGTTCCTTGGTTGAATTGAGAGGACCATCAACAATGCTTGCATTGGATTTTTGGTGTCTGTAAGATCATTGAACTGTTAGTGGTTGGAGTTTATTAGTCTCTTTGAACTGTTATATAGTTCTTGGAGTTCGGGAAATCCTAAATTTTACGGTATTAAGGTTATTCTCTGTGAAATTCATGGAGGATAATGGATATTTAATGCATAGCAAAATTCATAGTTAGCTCTATTGTCATTATCTTTTCTGGTTGGCATAGCAAATGTTTTCTAACCAAAATCTTTTCATATTATTTTTAAGCACAACTTGGAAGTTGGAATGGCAGTGTGGCACTTGGAACATTTAATTTGGTTGGGACTTAGAAAATGTTGGGTTTCTCTTTTTTCAAAATTAGAACTTAAAAAATGTTTGTTGTAATCGTTGTAAGAACATATTATTATGATTGATGTGGATGATGGGTGTGGATGATTTTGGATGTGGTTGATGGATGATGGGTGTGGATGTTTATTGTAGACTTGAAGTGATTAGTTGGATGTGGATGATGGATGATGCATTGATGGGAGTGGATGTTTATTGTAGTGATTAGTCTTTTTAATTTTTTTTTTAAAAATTTCTCGAAGCATGTTAGTAACTTAGCATGTTACTTGTTTTCATTTAGTTTTATTTTTTGTTATGTTTTTAGTAAAAAGTAAATTATTTACTTTAGATTGCGATTTTTGAAAAAAATTAAATTTCAAAGCTCACACAAAAAATCTTTTTTAAAAAGTGTGCCTAATATGAAGTTGAAAACAGTAAAAAAAAAGCCAAAAAAAAGAGCCCAAATCTGACTCCGCTTCGACAAGTCGGATTCGGAGTCGGAGCAGAGGATGAACATGTAAAAGTCGGAGTCGGAGGATGGCCATACCGACTCCGACTTGGTCGGTGCTCAACCCTAATTCCCGATCTGCTTCTCATACTCTGCATCTCTCGGCATCCAGCTCAGCGGCTTCACGCTGCCGCATCGTGCAGCACCTCTGTTTGAAGCACCGCCACAAGCCCTATCTCACCCCACCGTGACGGTAAGCCTATTTTTCCTCTCTTGGTCTCTAAATCTCTCTCTCTCTCTCTCTCTCTCTCTATGTATATATCTCACTGTTTATTCCCACTCTCTTTGCTCTGTGCCAGCCAACGTGACCAGTAGTGATCGATGTACCGCACGTACAGTCGCACTTGACAGTCGCTTGGAGCACATCACGCCATTACCGGTGAGAAGTTAGCCTTAGAGGTAAGAATTTATACTAGTCTTTTTGGTATTGTTATATGGTATCTAAACAGCTAATAAACAAAAATTCTGTTGGTTTTAGTGCAATTATTTGGGAATGGATTTGGACGACCCATTTTGTGATGATATTCTGGAGACAGTTAAAAGTAAACGTAGGTTATTCTTACATACCCTTCTTAGCTGTTATCTTTAAAAACTATTTTCCTCTTTAAGCAGTTTAAAGGTTTGTCAAATTTTTTTTTTTCCAGCCAAGGCTGGTGGCAAGTTTCAACCAAAGGCTAAATCCAGTGCGAAAGATGGGACTTCTACATCAGTCCCATCAGCTCCTTCAGGTTCTAGCAATGAAAAGTCTGTTAGATTAACCCCCTCAGGCTTAGAGACTAAACAATATGCTCGGCCCGTTGTCGCAGAAAATAAATTGACAACTGCGGATGGAATTTCTGCAGCTACCTCAGAGATTGTATGCATTAACCAGAAATCAAAAGACAATGAAAGCTCTTTTTCTGACAACAAAAGCTTGGAATCAGTCAAGACCTCATCCCAACATGTGATGGGAGAGGATATTGGCTCTAAAGATGCTCTGCATCCAGAGGTTGCAACATCTGAGAGCCACATTGGTTGGCATTCCTGCATGGGAATCTTGTCAGCAGAGGTAGATATTTGGATATTCCACATATATTTTTTTATATTTGTATTTGTTTGCTAATTGGGAACTCCTTTGGCTTTAGATAGACTCCATGGAATTTGAATTGGAGCCCTTTGGAGGTATTCTTACTGAGGCTGACGCAACAAATGGTAATGATGATCGGGAAGGTTCCCTTTCTCATTCAAAAATGCCTACTTTTCTTGATTTCAACAATAAGGATTCAGTGGAGCATTTTGGTATTCGGGCTTGTAATTCTGTTGACTCTTCAGCACTCGGGGAATGTGATGCTGCAGAGCCTCAAACTTGTCCTGATGCTCATATAAACCGAGATACAGTTACTTGTAGGGAAGCTGGGGTTTCTAACAATGGTGTAGATATTCAGATTAATAATGGAAGGTCGGAAACAGAGGTGAAGATTTTTAACTTTTAAAGAAGTACTCTGTTTTTTTCTTTTGCTAAATCGGATAGATTTGTGATTAGTTTCAGGATGCTGGGGCCTTTTCTGGCATGGAAGATCTAGATTTTATGTCTCAGGCCAACATTCCATTTGGTATGTTTAAAATTAGCTGCATGCTTTATTTGTTCTTGCTTTATGTTGCATTTACAGTTGTTTGTTTTCATGGGCAATTAACTATGATGCTAAGGGAGGTAGCTCAAGTCGAGGGAAGGCTAAAGGGAGGGCTTTGTGATGTTCGGGTTAAGTATTAGTTTTAAGGAATCTAGGGAATGGGGATGGGGTCGGGGAGGTGTAATGATAGTTTTCCAATTCAGGTTTGGTGTATTTTGGGTAGGTTTTCATGGGCTTTTGGGTCATTATGGGCTTTCTTGTATGGGCTAGGTGTTTTTCTTGTATACGTCCAGTGTACTTGGTTACTCCTATTGATATATATATAATATTATTATTTATAAAAAAAAAATGTTTATTTTCTCCTTCATATTTTAGGACTGCATACTGGCAAGTTTCGACCCAAGCCCAAGATGAAAACAAGAAAAGAGAAACCTCGTACTGACATCTCTCACCCAGAAGTTGAGTCTGTTATGCATTCACAAGCTCCTGAGTTGGTTCCTTCTGACCCTGGATACGCGAATGTGGACTCACTTCCTGCCTTCCCGGCTGACGATTTACAAGATAACTCCATGAGGTTTGATGATTTTATTACATTGGACCCAACCTCTGAAATTTCAATGAACGAAGATTCAATAAATCTTGCCAAAACTTCTTACTCCGATTGCCCTGTTCCGAGGGATATTCTGCACTCAGAGGATGTTCCTGAAATTCTAACAGAACTGGTAATTCAGTTATGGCAGTTTGCTATGGTATTGGCGTTTGATAGATAACCTTATTTGCTCAAATATCTTAATACGGTCTTGTCATGTTTCTCCCCTAGGATTCTAACTGTAGAAGAGGAGAAGCTTCTACATCATCGGATCTTCTTCAAAAATGCAAAAGATCTGCTACAGCTGATGAAGAGAACAATGATGACAAATCGTTGAGAAATCTAAACAATGATGGCAAATCGTTGAGAAAGCTAAGGAAAAAAGTATCTTTTCAACTTATCGATGAGACAGATGGTGAGGCTAATGAAAATGGGGGCTTCTCTAGTGAACCTCCCACTGATTCTAATATAGGCGAAGTTGAGGACGGTGATGATGACGATGAATATAGAGTGGAAAGTGATGATGAATTTAGAGTGGAAAGTATGTCCCAGAAGAAAAGGGCTCCAAGAAAGTCAAAGAAATCTGGGGCTGAAAATGGTAAACCCATACAAAAGCGCAAGAGGGCCAATGAGGCTGCCGACCAGTTGACCAAAGAACCTCCCAAAAAATTCTCTCATTCAACTCGTCGAAAGAGGAGATGTGGTAAATCAAATTCCCAGATCTCTAAGATTGCAAGATAAAACACTTTCAGATATACATATTTGCATGGTAAAGTAGGCTGTATTAACAGAATTGTTGGATTACTTTCTCTTTTGTAGTGGACAAGGTTTTACTTCAAACACCAGAGGATGAAATTGACCCTCAAAGGTTGCCTATCAAGGATCTCATTTTGCTTGCTGAGTACAAGGAGCGACTAGCGGTACATATTCTGCACTCTAATTCTTGTTCTTGTTCTTGTGATGATGTTATTTTAGTAGAAATACTAGTCTTGTTTTTTAGTTGTAGCACTACCTTGCTATAATTACTGTCTTTGCTAAATTCAACTTTGCTAATTTGCTTTGGTCATCTACAACTTGTCCACTCATGCAGAGCAAAGAGGCAGAAACGTCAAAAACACCCTTGACCAATTTAAGGTACCCTTTTAAACATGACCTATATGTGGCTAGACCTGTAGAATTGCTATTTGTTTTCTGTATCAAGTGACATAACGTCTGCATTCATAGGCAACTCAAGAAAATTTGAGTTATTGCTTTCTTTTNAATATAGAGTGGAAAGTGATGATGAATTTAGAGTGGAAAGTATGTCCCAGAAGAAAAGGGCTCCAAGAAAGTCAAAGAAATCTGGGGCTGAAAATGGTAAACCCATACAAAAGCGCAAGAGGGCCAATGAGGCTGCCGACCAGTTGACCAAAGAACCTCCCAAAAAATTCTCTCATTCAACTCGTCGAAAGAGGAGATGTGGTAAATCAAATTCCCAGATCTCTAAGATTGCAAGATAAAACACTTTCAGATATACATATTTGCATGGTAAAGTAGGCTGTATTAACAGAATTGTTGGATTACTTTCTCTTTTGTAGTGGACAAGGTTTTACTTCAAACACCAGAGGATGAAATTGACCCTCAAAGGTTGCCTATCAAGGATCTCATTTTGCTTGCTGAGTACAAGGAGCGACTAGCGGTACATATTCTGCACTCTAATTCTTGTTCTTGTTCTTGTGATGATGTTATTTTAGTAGAAATACTAGTCTTGTTTTTTAGTTGTAGCACTACCTTGCTATAATTACTGTCTTTGCTAAATTCAACTTTGCTAATTTGCTTTGGTCATCTACAACTTGTCCACTCATGCAGAGCAAAGAGGCAGAAACGTCAAAAACACCCTTGACCAATTTAAGGTACCCTTTTAAACATGACCTATATGTGGCTAGACCTGTAGAATTGCTATTTGTTTTCTGTATCAAGTGACATAACGTCTGCATTCATAGGCAACTCAAGAAAATTTGAGTTATTGCTTTCTTTTTTTCTATGTAGTCTTGCATGTCTGTGGGATTATGTTGTTCCTCTAAATAAGGGTTTATCTTATGTATATTCTTTTTTTTTTAGTTTAAGTTCTTACAAGACTGCAATTATCAGATAATGTTTCTTGATTTTATGTAAATTTGCATTTTAGGAGTGTTAGGGCGGGCCCCTTGGGGCTAGGCCGGTTTCTAATGTTGCCATGTGACTTTATGGAACATGTTGTTTGGCCTGAAAATTGTTGTATTATTTGATGAAATGCGGAATTTCGAATAGCTCGTAACCTAAGCAAATGCTGTTGGTTGTTGGTTAGTAATTTGGTTTTATTATACCTGGAGTCATGTAATCCAATGATTAGCCCCCTAGTGGTTGGCTCAACTGGTAAGAGCCTTGTCTTGGCGGTATGCTCCCTCTAGGTCCATGGTTTGAAACCTTGGGTGCAAACAATTTCTAGGGGCTACGTCCCATTGGTTAAAAAGTCGATGATTTAACTAATCCGTGTGATGGGGGGACACATTACACAGGTCCGGTGTTTAACCGGGTAAAGGACATGTGTTTGCACACTCTCCAGGATTCCTTTTCATAAAAAATGTGATCCAATGATTTTTTTTTTGTGTTACAATTATTTTCTGTGCAGGTCTTACAATTCCTTTCCCGAGGAATCATCTTACAATGGAGAGGCTGCTTTTGTTTCAGAACAAGGCAGAGGTTCTGATGATGATCAGCCAAGTTATGAGGTTCCAACTAACCCTTTCATTAATTACCAGTCTTTCATGGACAAAACTCCCAGTACAAGATGGTCAAAACAAGACACAGAACTGTTCTATGAGGTACAGCTGTAACATCTTATTCATTTCTTGTTTTCACTTGCCAAACAAAAAAACGTCTTGTTTATATCTTCTTTCCATTAGTAGACCATCTAAAGTATATGATCAGAAAGATGACCAAGTTTTGGTTTTGCAATCACTGTGAAAGCAAATAAATAGTCTATTTCATCTTATGAAACTTCCAAAACTGAAGTTAGTTTGATTCAAGGAAATCACAGAGACTTAGTCCATTGAAATCTATGGATATCGTCCGAGGAACTAAGGCCCGGTTTGGATACACAAAACTATCTCATCTCATCTCATCGTTACAACTTTTCCAAACTCCCACACAAAAACATAATAAACAATTCAACTTTTTTAAATTTCAAAATAAAAATTATATTCTAATAATATTTTATTCAAATTTCAACAAAACATCTCATCTCATCTCATCTCATCTGAACTGCGTAACCAAACGAGGCCTTTTGTGCAAGAAAGTTTTAAGTTCATCTAGTGCTGCTCGTGATCTTTGAAGTTTTTATCGTTCCTCTCCCATAGATACACCATGGTAGACAAATGGGGATCAGCTTGCACACAGCTGCACTTGGGTGTTGCCCCTTAATCCTCTACTAACTGTCGAGGCATAACCGATGCTAAATTGACTTTGTCAAAGAAATCGTACCACATGGTACTAGCAATCTCACAGTGAAGTAGTAGGTGGTCCCCCCCTCCATTTCTGCACATACAGCACCATCCAATGTGGCTTATATTTTGTTTGTTAGGTGCAACAAGTAGATCCAAAATAAATTGGCCAAATTGTTATCTGTTTTAGTGAAATTTTGGAACATATGTGGTGTGCGATTATAATCCAAATAGAGGAAGATGAAGGTATATTGGACATTACAGATGGCAAATGATATAGGATTAGTAAGGTTGGAGATCTGCTCAGTGGTTATCTTTAGTTTACAGTGAATTTTGTGGGTCTGTTGGGAGATAACAGTTTTGTTAATTAATGAACACTAAGCAGGATTTTTGTTTATGCCTCTATGGTACTGGTAGTCTAAGGTTTCTGAGGACTTCATATATTTTTTTTTCTCTATATTTGTCATAATCTGTATTCTGTGCAGGAGGGAGATCGCCCCATTAGTGTGCTAATGCCCGTTGGTGTTCCACTGAACTGTTGCCGCTACTTTGAACAATTATTGTTTAGTCATATATTAAGGGGTCGTTTGGATTGAGAGAGTATGTCAGCTCATTTCATCTAAATCTTATCTAATCATTACAACTTTCTTAAACTCCCAACAAAATACAATAAACAAAATTTTCAAATCCTAAAACAAAAATAATATTATAATAATATTTTATTTAACTTTCAACTTTTATTTCATTCCATTTCAACTCACCATCCAAATCTCCCCTAAATCTCTTCTAGCTCTTTTTTTTTTTTTTTTTATATTATGTCGGGAAATCTCTCCAAAGCAGAGCCCTTCGGACCCATTCCTGCAGAGTAAATCCCGGTCCCATGCACCGCATCCTTGGAAGTTTGCCTACACGGAACTAGTTAAATCGCTGGTTTTTCACCAGGGGATGTGGCCTCAAAGGATTGTTTGCACCCATGAGGTGTTGAACCTTGGACCTTGAAGGGAGTGATACCCCAAGGCCAAGATCTTTACCACTGTTTTCTAGCTCCTAACTTGTAATTATGAGTTCTCTGATGTATCCTTCATGTGTACTTGGGCAATGTCTATTTACTTGTTTCAATACAATTTTATATTACTTATGAAAAAAAGGTAAATGGGTAAAGCCCAAGTATGCAAGAAGTATAGAAAGCAGAGCACCTAATTACAAGTTAGGAGCTAGAAATAGATACAAGAAAATCATGAAAACTAACTCCACATTAAATCTCAAGGAGCATGTTGCATTCCAACCTAGAGTTGATTACGCCTCGTTTGGTTACACAGATGAGATGAGATGAAATAAAAATTGAAAGTTAAATAAAATATTGTTAGAATATAATTTTATTATTTTTGTTTTAGGATTTGAAAAAGTTGATTTTTTTATTATATTTTGTGTGGGAGTTTGGGAAAGTTGTAATGATTATATGAGATGATATCTACCAAACCAAACCAGGCCTAAATCTATAGTTGAGTTTACCATTAGTTGAACTTTAAAACCAGCCCTAAAGTTGCAGTACTCTGGAAGAGTTTTGCAGTGTGTCAAGTGATGTCCATGAAACCATATAAAGCATTTCGTGATGTTGTGATTTAAGTGCATCTTCTTTTCTTTAATTCCTTTTTTGAAGTGGGTCTTACCAAATAAGATGGTTTTTGGTTCCCTTGATCTGTCTTTATGAACCTTTCATGTGGCAATTTTCAATCATTTTTATGCTAATTAGATGCACTAAGAATGGGATATTCTGCATGTACTGCAATGTAAACACCTTCCCTGGCAAGATTCATGGTGATAATGAAGCATTTGTTACCAAAAATAAAAAAAGGTGTAGGCTGAAAAGCTTAAAATTTGAGATAGTGCAAGAGAGGGAAAGGGATGAGACAGCATTAACTCCTAGAGTTGGTTACTGATTTGTCCTTTATCATCCAATGTCATTTTTTAAATTGGAATAAAGAATTTAATTGCTCTATTTTTTGTTCTTTTTCTCCAGACAAAAGTGGCAAGGTCCAGTCCATCGGTTGCTGTTTACATAAAAATTCAACTAATCTCTGTTTTAATATGTGATATAGGCTGTTCGGCAGTTTGGGACAGATTTTTCTATGATACAACAACTTTTTCCTGGTCGAACTCGTCATCAAGTCAAGTTGAAATTTAAGAAGGAAGAGCGTCAATATCCATTACGGCTTTCTGAAGCCCTAACCAGTCGTGCTAAAGGTGAAGTCCTTTATCTTTCTTTTTAATCTCTCTTCTTTTTCTTTATTCTCTCAATTGTACCATGATAATTTTAATTTTAGTAGTCTCAGCATGATTTAAATTGTATTAATTCATGTAGTCTCGTATATAAGCATTGGGAAACTAAGCTTAACCATTTTGGTACCAAACTCAACAAGATATACTTTATGGTTTCTATTGGAGTCTTTATCAAGGTAATCTTCATGAGTAGGAATGCCGAAAACTTGCCTAATATATGATTTTCTGTTTTAGATCATTCCCACTTCCAGTTGGTGATTGAGCGGTTGCAACAAGCTTCTCAGGCAGAAGATGCTTATGTAGATGATGTGGTTGGAAGGACAGGCAAGGAGGAGGAGATAGTGGAATTGACTACTCAAGCGAAGGTAAGCTTTTTGGTGTTTTCTTCTCTTCTGCTAAAAGATAATATGGAACCTGGTCTCAAGCCCCACTAAGCATGAAATGACCATGTTTATGTGGCATCTTATAGTTTTTGACTAAGCTAGTTAGGATTATGGTAAAAGGTTTTTTTGTTAAAATGTAGTTTTTTTTTGTTTCTTTAACTATTTCATGCAGTCTTGATGCCTCTTTCTAACCTGATATGTTCACAGGAGGAAGTGGCAAAACCTGAGCAGGATGGGGAAGTAGTAGTTGAAGATCAGGAAGCAGATTTGGGTGAAATTCATAGTCCTGCCAAGTCTGATGCAGGCGATGATAACCTCTATGACTGGAGTCAATATAAAAGTGATTATTAGCAATAAAAAAAAAAAAAACACAATCTATTGGTTTTTTCTTTTTCTTTTTTTTAATTTTTTTATTAAAATTTTTATTCTAATTAAAGTAAAGCAGCCTGTACAGCAGCACTCTGACACAAGAAAACGCCCATTGCTTCTTGTAAGAGTGATCAATTCTTGTCTGAAAATGCAAACATTTTCCTTATCTTTTCCATCTTTTTGACGATTTTAGATCATCACCTTCAGAAGAAAGAAATATAGCATTTGGAAATAAATGCATTTATATTTCCAATTAGAAAGAAAAAGGAGTACGTCAATGAATGAACCTCTCCCCCTGACCCACCCCCCACTTGTTAGGATTTCAACATCTAATTGCAATTTACAGGTTAGTTTGTTAGTTTATGCGTTTCATAATTAGGAAGAAGTCTTAATCGAAAGGTCCTCATTGCCTTTGGTAAGTGCTACAAGCAACTGATTGGATTGATTGAATCAGTTGGTGTTGAGGATACAAATATATATATATATATATATTTTTTATTTGACCTTGTAGCACTTTGTTTTTAAGCACAAATTTTCTGACAACAATTTAGATGAGGTGGAAGAACGTTTTATCAGTGAGCAATGTTATATATAGTTATGAGTTATATATGTATTCCTTTTGAAAAATAGTAAGTTCTATTATTAAAAAAATTAATCTTTTTTATATAGATTTCAATTTTTCATATTTGCTCAATTTTTTTTAAAATGAGTGTGTGACGTTTTTATACTCTATGACTGTAAATATTATTATTTTTTATTATTATGTCCATTGAGTCCCACTCTTATTCTCACAAGTTTAGTTGGTATTTAAATGTAATTTTTCATTTCTTTTGATTCAATGATATAGTTATAAGGTGTGGTGTGCAAGTCCTCCGTCCCTTTAAAAAAAAATACAAAGTCTATTATTAAAAATTTTATTTTTTTTATGTGTGTTTTAAATTTACTTACATTTTTTTTTTAAATAGAATGTGCGAGATTTGAGAGAAAATATTATTTCTCATTTTATAATATTTATTATTGTCAATAAAAATGTTTTATGCAATATTAATGCTTATAAATTTTAGTTTCAATAATATGAAAAAACCAAAAAATAAAGAAAATGTTTTAAAATAAAGTATTAACCAAAATAAATGTTTTGATGTGTTTGTGTTTGTATTGAGTACGTTAATAAACAGAATTGTGAACATATTGATTTCGAACTTTAATCAATGAGAACGTGTAGGGTCATTACCGGGGCAAAAATTAAAACTCCTTGCACCCCTTTTGGGTTACAAATGCATAACATTTGTACAGCATTTGGCATGTTTCATGCTGCAAGCTGGTGCGGTGCTTGATTGCCTTAGTAGCACGTTAGCGGTTCGACCATCATTTTTTTATTAAATTTAGAGAGTCAAACATTAACAAAATGATAAATTAAAGCAGGTAGGTAGGATTATGAAAAAATGGAGACAAGATAACTATTATAGTTTGACAATTAATCAAATATAAAAAAAATAGGTCAACTGTGGAAATTTAATAGGAAAAAATAAAACAACCCTACCTACGTGGCTCACCAAGAAAGCTCCATGTGGCTGCTTTTTGCCCTTATTTCCGCCAATAATCTAGCTTGCATTTGAAGAAAATGTCTTTCCATAAAAAAGATGAGCAGCGTTTATAGGTGTTAGGTGTTGATCAACTAACAATATTCCGAATTTCGGTTGAAATAATTAAAAGTAACGTTAATATAATTTTAAGTTGGGCAAGGTTTGATTTGAATAGATAGTTTAGATCAGATAAGATGATATATTTTAAATAATAGTAAAATTTATTGAGTTAAGATGAGATGAGATAGTTTGTAAAAAATTGTATGATTGAATAGTGAGATGAGATGAAATAGTTTTGACTTTTTAGGATTTGAAAAAGGTGTGGGTCCCTCGGTATTTATAGAGAACCTGAATTGTGTAGTGCTCATGAACTGTTTACGTCAGTTTTCACAATTTACGTACTGCTTATCCTAATTTTAACACTGTTCACGCATTGTTCATGTCAATCTAAACTGTTTTATACTGTTTATTTACTATTCATTTAAGTAGTATTTTCAAAACTTAAGATATAAATAGTGTTTGGATAGCTTAAACTATTATACGCTATAATTCTAGATAAGATATTTTCATCTATATTGACTAATCAAATTGAGCAAAGTCTTGCGTATTTTTTATTTTTTTTAAAGAATGAGATATATTGTTAAAAATTAAATTTTTTTTTATATGAATCTTACATTTTTTTAATAAATAAGTGTGCAGGATTGTATAAATTATTTTTTAATAAAATTAAATAATTAATATTGAAGAAAATAAATTATTGAAAATATATAATCTCAACAAATATTAAAAAAATGCTACTCATTACAACTTTGTTCAATCAACCACGTGCGTAATAATACCAAGCATGGCTCCTTTAATGCTACCCCATTAAAAAAGGGAAAAATCCTCTGTAAATACTAACAGTGGGATTGGAGTAGCTCACAGCCAGGGACCAAATCATTGCTCAATCACAGCGACAAATAGTCGTAGGAGTAGCCCATAGCTCCGGCTACCGCCGGCGGATCACTTATTCAACGCATCTGCACTCTCCACTTGTCCATCCTAACTAGGCCCCACCACACCCCCCGGGGGAATTTTTGTTGTACTTAACCCCCAAAGTTCAAGGTTCTCTCCTTCTCCGGCTCTTTTTCTCTCTCTCTTCGCCGTGGTTTCTCGGCGATTATTTATTTAAATTTGATTAATTTATTTGTCAATTTCTCCCGCAAATTCGTTGAGATTCTCTCGAACTTAGCGATCCGTTACAGCACCCAGATCGGTAAGGAAGGAATTACTGCGACGCATTTATGACCGTGGGATCTTCCTCGTGATTCGTGACGAGAGCTCTCTCATTTCCTTCCTTTCCCCTCTCACTCTCCAAACGGTACTGCTGCTGCTGCTGCTACCACTCGAGGGTATTACTACATTCTCCTCCCTAGGCACTGGATTGTGCCGGAATTTGGTGCTCTCCTTCTGGGGGTTTCTGAGCTGAATGCGGGTTTTCTTGATAAATCCATCATCTCTCAGCTTGTTACGTGACTTACTGATCGGTTCCGTGCTGAAGAGCTTTGTTTTTGCGAGATGTCGGGCCCTCTGGACCGGTTCGCCAGGCCTTGTGAGTGCCTTCCAATTTTCTTATTTTTTCGTCCTTTTTTTTTTCGAAATGGAGTTCTGAATGTTTGTCGATCCAGTGCAATAGTGTTCAGTTTGGTGGGATTCTAGGGTTTCACATTGGCCTCTTTGTTTGGTTGGAGAGTTGTTGAATCTGGTTGTTTGTAACGAATGATTAGGCTGATGTAGTTGGGAATAAGAAACAATAATATTTTTCCCCCCGAACTCAAGGAAAAAGAATTATCGGGGTTAGGCTAAGGTGAATGAACTATTTTCTTTTATTGGGTTCCTTAATAATGAAATGCCGGTAAATGTAGAAAATTTTACGAATGTTTTTCTTTTTATCCTTCTGCAAATATTCTCGAGAACCAAACGCAATTGTTTCAAAGAGATTTTTTTTTATCAGTAATAAGACATTTTATTAATGCAAGTAAATAGGCATAGCCAAGTACAGGAAGTATACAAACGGAAACACCTAAATACAAGCTAGGGATAGAAACTAGGAAAGGCTGAAAGAAAATCATTTAAATTATCGCCATTCAATACAAGAACTTTCGCCCAAAGACAAATAGTTTGAAAGAAAAACTCTCTAAATTCTCCCAATGAGCATTCTCTATTGTCGAAACAGCGCCCATTCCTTTCATGAGAGTGGCTGCGAGTACACTAATTGTTCAGTTTCACTCTTGCGCCTTGGGTTTGAGGCGGCTGTGTGATGTTTATCCAGATAAGATGTTGATTCCTTGAATTTTGAAAGTTTTGAAAAAGATGTGGATGCCCATATTACTTATAATTGTTTTGGGTAAGATAATATATAGCTCTAAACAACAAGGCTCTGGAAATTCAGCAATACTAGCAAATTTTGCTGAAAGCAAATATAGTTTCTTTGGATACACTTCAATCTTTCATATTTTTGCATTGGTTATTTGCATTAAATCATTCCATGATGTACTTATAAAAAAAAAAATTATATCGTTCCATGATGTTCTTTTGTGGCAGGCTTTGAAGGTTTCTCTGGTAGTGATGAGAGAAAAGAAAGAAAATCTGATTTTGAGAACTCTGAGGACGAAAGGAGGACTAGAATTGGGTCTCTTAAAAAGAAAGCGATCAATGCATCTACCAAATTTAAACACTCTCTCAAGAAAAAGGGTAGAAGAAAAAGTGATGGTCGAGTCAGCTCTGTTTCAATTGAGGATGTTAGGGATGTTGAGGAGCTAAGGGCTGTTGACGCATTTCGACAAACACTACTCTTGGATGAACTGCTGCCAGATAAACATGATGATTACCATATGATGCTGAGGTGCTCTCTCTCATCTTTTTACAATCTGTCTATCAAATCCACACAAATTATTCTTCCATATTGAGGCGCTCTCTCTCATCTTCTGTTATTTTTAACAATTTATGAGTACAAATAAGTTTAACAATAAGTCTGTACATGCTTCTATCATTTAGCCAGTTTCTGTACAGGCAACAGGGAAAAGAGAGATGTAGTGCCTTTTTAAAATGATTCTCTTTTCCACTTATATTTTTACTTGCCTCCTGAAATGCCTCCTTGTCTTCGATTTTCAGCTTGTAAAAATTTGTAGATGTTTCCATTAGCTGTCCTGAAATCTGTCCTTTCTATGTAAGAATTTCGGTTTACATTCTAGCACGTGTCTCCTTGCATTCCCCCATGCTTTTCTTTTGGTATCAGATGTGGTCATCTTCACTGTTTTTTCTTCTTCCTGTTTTAAATAGGATTAAATATACTTTTCACTCCTAAATTATAAGGTTTCGTACACCTTGCACCCTCCAAAACTGACACATTGTACCCTCAAACTACTATGAATTGGAAAATAGCACACTCCGTCTGAGTCTGAGCATTAAGATGGAGAAAAATAGACGATGCAACACATTCTTGACTGTTGAATCTTAATAAAGGGTATTACTTGACAGTCAACTTAATTGGAGGGTGCAATGAGCTGATTTTGGAAGTTTGTGTGAAAAGTGTGAAACACCTGATAGTTATGTTCTTACCATGTATTTTAACCCTTTAAAGTAAATTAAGTACTAACACTCTCAAGGATTATTACATTAATTTCAGGTTTTTGAAAGCAAGGAAGTTTGATATTGAGAAAACAAAGCATATGTGGGCTGATATGCTTCAGTGGAGGAAGGACTTCGGTACCAACACTATTATGGAGGTAACAATGTTTGCCTGGATTTAGAGTGCATAGTAGCTATATTTTCACGTTATTTACCATATTGATGTTTGCACCAGGATTTCGAGTTCAAAGAGTTAAATGAAGTCTTAAAGTATTATCCTCATGGTCATCATGGTGTGGACAAGGAGGGAAGACCTGTTTACATTGAAAGACTGGGAAAAGTTGATCCTAACAAACTTATGCAAGTTACCACTATGGATAGGTATGTTAAATACCATGTGCAGGAGTTTGAGAAAAGCTTTGCCATAAAGTTTCCAGCTTGCACCATTGCGGCAAAGAGGCACATAGATTCGAGCACTACAATCTTAGATGTACAAGGCGTGGTATGTGGCCTGTACATAATCATTGCTGATTGCAGAGTTCATATTTTCGTTTTAAAAAGAAACTCATTATTCTTTATTTGTTCATCCTAATATTTTAATCATTCAGGGTTTTAAGAACTTCACAAAGTCCGCACGGGAACTCATCACGCGGCTGCAAAAAATTGATTGTGACAATTATCCAGAGGTACTAAGTCTGCTTTCTTCCAATGTTAGATTATTATATATTTGCACATTGATCACTAAGCATGTGATAAATTAATTAAAGTCTAATGTCGGTTTGGAACTTGCTATGATCTTAATTATGCAGACTCTTTGCCAAATGTTTATCATCAATGCTGGCCCTGGATTTAGGTTGTTATGGAATACTGTAAAGACTTTTCTAGATCCCAAGACAACTTCCAAGATTCATGTATGCATCGTTCCCCCTCATATGTTTTATGCATTATGTTACAAACTTTTAGTGCCCTTGACTTGTTATGTTGTATGTTCACCAACAAAAACTTGCTTTTGTTTGGAATCATTTTAGGTTCTTGGAAACAAATTCCAGAGCAAATTGCTTGAGATAATCGATGCCAGGTATTTTGGGTTTGATATTTTTATAGTATGTGAATATTTTCTGGTGGCCATACTTTCATGATTTTTACTCGTCTTCGTTTCACAAGTGCAGTAGTTGTTAACTTATGCAAATCTTTGGCATTTGTACAGTGAGTTGCCCGAATTTCTCGGTGGTAGCTGTACCTGTGCAGATCAGGGAGGTTGCCTCAGGTCTGACAAGGGGCCATGGAAAAACCCTGAAATATTAAAGGTTATGTTGGAGCCTTAGGATTTCTATTAAGATTTAATGCATCAGATGTGCTTTTACGGTCACTTTTTTATATTTATAACTATGCTTTTTTGTTCACCATTTCTACTTCAGGTTGTAAATGGTTGTTTGACACTTTCTTGCAGATGGTGCTTAATGGTGAAGCAAGGCGCGCCAGGTCGGTTGTGAAAGTTTTGAACAGTGAGGGGAAGGTTATTGCTATTGCTAAGCCGCAGTACCCTATGGTTAGACTCTGTTGATTCACCCATTTTTATGGATGGAGCCACCTGTCAAGCATATCTTATCCTACTATGATTTTCCCATTTTTTATTGATGGAGCCATATTTCAAGTGTTTTTTATCTGACAAAGAATTGCCACATTTTTTGTCTTTTGTACCATCTCCAAGCAGGTAAGAGGGAGTGATACATCCACTGCTGAATCAGGATCTGAAGCTGAAGACATCACTTCCCCAAAAGCAATTAAGAGTTATTCACACCTTAGATTGACTCCTGTTCGCGAAGAGGTTGATTTCTCACCTTTTTAATCTATGCGTATGATAACAGAGTCTATGTTTTTCATCAACGATTTGACCAAATGATTTTGGGTGCCTTGATGACATTTATTTTGCTTGTGGTAAAATGACAACTAGAGTTTAATGTTAAATTTTGGATTTAAATTCAAATATTGGTCAGTTTGGAAATGGCTGTGGCATATTGCTCTATTTCTTTTGAACCTTTCCTCTTTAACTTAGAGAGGTGCGGATTGATAATGTATGTCTGTAATGTAATAGGCTGTTTTATCAAGGAATTTATATAATGGTATCTTAAATGTTAAATATGCTCATATTTTTAAGAAACTGGTTACTTTTTGGATGTACTTGCATGGATATGCAGGCTAAGGTCATTGGAAAGGCAAACTATGCTGGTAGCTTCTCAGGGTATGATGAATATGTTCCAATGGTTGACAAGCCTGTTGATAATGTTTGGAAGAAGCAAGTTCCCCCTGAGAGGCCTAATGCTCTCAAAGGTTAGAAACTGTACCCTAGATATACTGGCATCTATCATGTTTGTATCTTCCTGCAGTATCAATATGACTGTGAAGCTAGGGCCTTGTAATAAAACAATTTCAGAAACTTCCTTGACTTTCCATACTTGTCATGTTACTCTGGCATTGTTGTTGTCTTCCTAGAAGAATACCACCCTTTATATCCAATTCAATGGTAAAACAACCGGTCTAAATTCATTGGAGTACTTGGTATACATGCATAAGAAGTTCAACTTTCCTATGCAGGGTCACTTCCCCTGCCCGAGACTCCAAATACACCTGAAGGGATTCGTGCTCGGATTTTGGTGGTGATTATGACCCTCTTCATGACTCTTTTCACTCTCTTCCGTTCAGTGGCTGATTGTTTGACAAAGAAGCTTCCTGAAACACCATCTAATAATGAGCAAAATATTCCTGCACTCACTCTTGATGCAACAGACGAAGAGGAGTTTCAGCCCCCTTCACCAACTGCAGCTTACAAAGAGGCAGATCTCCTGTCTTCTGCACTGAAGAGGCTGAATGAGCTTGAAGAGAGGGTCAATACACTCCAATCAAAGCCATCCGAGATGCCGTATGAGAAAGTGGAATTGCTTAATGCTGCTGTTTGTCGTGTGGATGCCCTCGAGGCAGAGCTGATTGCAACTAAAAAGGTACAACAGCTTAAGTCCTAAAGTATGTGGTTTTCCTGCAGGAGCATTAAGAGTATTGTTGTGGAGTCCTTTCTCCAGTCAATGATTAGAATGTGTAGTGGGGGGTTCAGATATTGTCCAGTTGCTGGATTGTCCAGTGCACATTGAAGAGGCATTGTTGGTCATATCTCAAAGGTGGGCACAACATGTAAGAGATGGGTGCTATGTGCATTGGAAGCATCCAGCGATTGGATGGTATTCAGCCTGATGCATATCTTTGTTACTTCTACATTTTGAGAAGCTGGGTGGACACACTGCACGGCTTTTTCATGTCTTTTTATACCATTTGCCACATAACTGGATTTATCATCACTTTGGCCTGTGTTCAAAGGGCCTGAAAATGATGGGACACTAAAGGTATTTAATTAATAAAAGTAATTGAACCCCCCCCCCCCCCCCCC
>QEOT01008386.1:75803-90191 GCA_003123785.1 Pterocarya stenoptera | reverse complement strand
ATATATCTGGGACATGATCCCCTGTGTAAGCTGGGTACCGCTCGTCTATTTTTGTTTATACATAGCTACATTGGTTTGGTTTGATAAGAACTTTAAATTTAAGAGGTTATACGTAGAATCGGAATTTCGATTGAATCAGGGTTTTTGTTGAGTTGACCCATTTTAGATGATTTGAATTGGTTGGATTACTCATAAAAAAAAATCGCTCTTAAAAAGAAAAAGTTGGATGATTTCCTTTGCATGTTTAGATGTTTCAAATTGGATTGTCATGCCCTGGACTTACCCATTTTGAAGTGCTTGCAGCGTTCTTCTCTCTTCAACGTTTCCGGACCTTTTTTGTTCGTTTGTCATGTTGTTCCGGTCGTTACTTTTCTGATTGGATCACAGTTGAGGGATGGTTTTCCATATATTGTAATTTTTATTTTTTCTAATAAATCTTTGTGATCGATTTTAGGTTCTCCTGCACTTCTGCAAAAGTTAGCAGTTTGGTCCTCGTTTTGAGCCATCGTCCTAGTGTCTGTCAAGTTTTGGCTCGATTATGGCTAATGACTCTTTAATAAGCACTAACGGCCATGGTAATGGCAATGGCAATGGACAGCGTAATCCACAGAGGACTTACCAAGTCGTTGTGGCTGCAACCCGAGAAATGGGTATTGGTAAGGATGGAAAACTGCCATGGAATTTACCCACCGATCTCAAATTTTTTAAGGGCATTACCACGAATACATCTGATCCTGGGAAAAAGAATGCAATTTTAATGGGTAGGAAAACATGGGAGAGTATTCCCGTTGAAAAGCGTCCTCTTCCCGGTCGCCTTAACGTGGTTCTGACTCGCTCTGGAAGTTTTGATATTGCAACGGCAGAAAATGTTTTAATATGTGGAAGTTTGGCTTCGGCTTTGGAATTGTTAGCTGCTCCCCCGTATTGCCTGTCAATTGAAAAGGTGTTTGTGATAGGAGGTGGCCAGATATTGAGGTGTGCTTTTGTTGGTCATTATTGTATTGACGAGCACTTTTTTTTCCCCCCAACTATTGATCATGTTTACATACAGGGAAGCTCTCAATGCGCCTAGCTGTGATGCTATCCATATAACAGAAATTGAGGCAAGCATTGAATGTGATACATTTTTGCCTGCGGTTGATTCCTCTGTATTTCAACCATGGCACTCCTCCTTTCCTGTGGTGGAAAATAATATTCGATACTCCTTCACAACCCTTGTTCGCGTGAGGAGTTCTGCAGTTGAATCCCTTCGTCAAAATGGTGATCTGGTCTTTGATGGTAATTCGGATTCCACGAAGTTTGAGGTAAAGAATTTCTCGTTTTTGCCCAAGATGGTCTTTGAGAGACATGAGGAGTACATGTATCTTAGACTGGTTCAAGAAATAATTTCCGATGGCACTCTTAAAGATGATAGGACAGGGACTGGTACTCTGTCAAAGTTTGGTTGCCAGGTAAAATCTCAGATTATTAAGCAAACTTTCTTTGCTTCCATTTTAAATAAATATCTTTTGTTTACATACCGATGGTCTTCAATCGGTTGCACTTTTTCCATTGTACTTCCACAGATGCGGTTCAATCTGCGCAGATCTTTTCCGCTTCTTACCACCAAGGCATGTGAATCTTTCTTATCAAGGAATTAAAATAACAACCATTTGGTTATACTGCATGTATTTCCTTTTTATCAGTAATTTTGATTCATGACGTGTGTTGTTGGTCACAGGCTTACTTTATTTAAAAACCAAATTTCTCTTTTTCATCTGGATAATAAGTTGACGCATCTTGTTATCATTTGATTAATAGAAAGTATTTTGGAGAGGTGTTGTTGAAGAACTTCTGTGGTTTATCAGTGGGTCGACAAGTGCCAAGGTGATAATTTCGTTATGAGCCTTTAATTGCTATGGAAAATTAAGTAAAATTATTTCATTTACCCATGGTGTGCTTATTTTAAATTGAGAATCTTCATCCATCTGATGAAGATGAGATCATGGTGAAATGGAATGAATTCTTAGAGGTTGGCTTAATGACAGGTCCTTCAGGAAAAAGGCATTCATATATGGGATGGCAATGCTTCCAGAGACTATCTTGATGGGCAAGTTATCGAATTACGATATGAATAAAAACATCTATAGTCATTCTCATCTGTCATGTGTGCTCTGTGGCTTGTGTATATAGCGTCTGTTGTTCAATGAGTTTTGTATTCTATCTTATTTGCCTGTTTCCAGCATCGGTTTGACAGACAGGGAGGAAGGTGATTTGGGACCTGTATATGGATTCCAGTGGAGACACTTTGGTGCTCGGTTAGGAGGATTCAACTTTTTCTGGTTTCATCTTGTGGATTAACCTAAGAAATTAAATTTCACCAATTTACCCATCCATCTTACATTCTGCAGGTATACTGACATGCATGATGACTACTCTGGCCAAGGGTTTGATCAATTGTTGGATGTTATTCACAAGATTAAAAATAATCCTGATGACCGACGGATAATACTCTCAGCATGGAATCCTTCTGATCTCAAATTGATGGCACTTCCACCTTGCCATATGTTTGCCCAGGTTTGTAGTGAAGTAGTACGTACAATGCTTTTTTTTCTTAATTTCTCTATGTTATTGAGTACATCCTCTTTCTCTTTGCAGTTTTACGTGGCCAATGGCGAATTGTCATGCCAAATGTATCAGCGCTCTGCTGACATGGGCCTTGGTGTGCCTTTCAACATTGCATCTTATGCTCTCCTGACATGCATGATTGCTCATGTTTGTGGTATGCATTTTAACAGCAATTAGTTTGTTTTTACATGCAGATTTTTCTTGAATGATAAATGTAGATGATTTGTGTGGTGGCATCACATGATGAATGAAAAGAGTTTTTGATACCGCATGTGATGGTAAATGTTAAGTACATATGAGGTTCTGAGAATCAATTCACGGATGCCTAGACTACGTGATGGTTCCCTGAACATTCAATTTCATGGTTTTTCATTCACTTCTATAGATTAACTGATGATGTGTATTAGGATTTGGATATATCACAATTGCTTCAAAAAACCCTTCATACAGTTTCGGAGAGATCTATTTTCTTGGCTCTACTATTCAAATTATTAACTTTATTTAAACCTAATACCGGGGGTTTTCTTAGAATTAGTTGTAATTACCATCTGTCTTTACAGATCTCATTCCAGGTGATTTTATCCATGTTTTTGGGGATGCTCATGTTTACCGCACTCATGTCCGACCTCTGCAGGAGCAGCTTCAGAATCCCCCTAGGCCTTTTCCAGTATGTGTACTAATGTTCAGCCAAGACTTTGGTGACTTGATTTTAATTTCATCTTGAAATATAATACTGGTTGGGAAAGGGTATGGTTTTTGTTACTTTTTTTTTAACATTATTTGCCCCATCACTTCTAATGCAGATTTTGAGAATCAATCCTGAGAAAAAGAACATAGATTCTTTTGTGGCTGGTGATTTCAAACTCATAGGTTATGATCCTCACCAGAAGATAGAAATGAAAATGGCGGTATAGCCATATTGCAGAGGTCCACGGCAGTATTTTCCCTAGTTTTTGAGGCAAGTATATGATTCTCTGTGTATTTTGTTTTCTGTCAAATTTTCCAAATGCCCCCTTGATGGCTCACATATTGAAGTCCACGGCGTGTCCACGCCATTGCAACAAACATGTTCTCATCATCTTGCCAGCGCCTGTTGCGGTTTATAGTCTAGTGTTGTTTATGGGCTTCTTGCAATGGTACTCTTAATGATACATCATGCTCGATGCTGACTGGTGCTAGCAAATGCATTTATTAAGTTTTTATCGTATTTTATCATGTAAGACTGATATTAATGCGCTTTATTTCTGCATTCCTTTACCTGTACCACAATGAGTAAGAACTGATGGCTTTCTTTCTATGATGTTTCAGGCACAACTGTTGGAGGTTTATGTTCCTTTGTCAAGAAAACAAAATGTTGGAGATTTATGTTGATACTGAATTCTATACGAGTTTTGATTTATTTTAAATATACTTAAAATCTTTGGAGATGCAGTAAGAGAAAATCCTTTAGTTTGGTGGTTCTAAGGTGATTTAGATTATGCAGTAGCTTCTGGGTTTTCAATTTTATTTTCCTCTTCAGCATGGGTATCACTTTCTTCATAGCTGGCAAATACTCTGGTCTTATGCTTGAAAGTAGCCAGAGTTAAAGTACAGTAATATCTTCGCTTTTGTTGTTAGAAGCCAACTCGAATTGCTATCATGGGTAGTGATTGCTGTGCTTGCACTCATTTAAAAGATTGGAAAAGTAGATTTCAGAAACTGTTATCCGCATAATATCCAATCCTTATGGAATTGTATTTCCTGAAACTTTCCATTACCCATGTGCTTGTCGGGAAATGGCATCTCCCAAAAGGCATCTTGTTCACAAGGATTAGACACGGGAGTCTTATAAATTTCGAGCCAAAGTTTGGAAGTACGATACATTTGGATTCAGAGATAAGTTAAGATGATTTGTAAATAGTAAAATAAAATATTTTTAAAATATTATTTTTTAATATTATTATTATTTTAAAATTTTAAAAAGTTGAATTATTTATTATATTTTGTATGAGAATTTAAAAAAATTGTAATGATGAAAATGAGATGAGTTGAGAATATTTATGAATTCAAAGAAGGCTAACTAAAGCAATTGGGGGGTAAATTTTCCATTGCATGTTTGAAAGAGTAATGTCCACAAACCGTAACATCATAATGGAACTTGGAAGTAGAAAACTGCTACGTTTTATACGTAATTTTAAAGTACAAAAGAGTACTGTTCTTCCCTTCGGAGCCTTTGCTGCCGGGCAATGAAAGCCTCTACCCTGCGCTGGAATTCCTCGTGACTACTTCCATCCTCGGTATTTGAACTGTTCGTCGATCTGTCGCAAGGGTAAGAACTCTTCCTGAGTTTTTGTGTCTCCAGACAATGTGGTACGGGGAGTGATTTCTCACCAAAGCCTCTGTTTGAGTTCTGCAAGCAACTCTGAACTCTCCGGTAATCCGTAACTTTACTATCGTATGTGCTATGCTCTTCAAGGCGTCGGGTCTCATCCGAGTGAACTCTCTGGATTTTTTCACTTTTCTTAATGAACGTAAAGATCAAATTCGGTAGTCTTTGTGGTAGAATCTCGAGTTGAAAACAGGCCGGACTTGGCGAAAAGAGTGATGACTATAACGTTTCCGACGACAAACACGAAGCGAGGACTCGCCAAGGTGACTGTCACGTTCTGGAAATACCCACCGGAGTTCTTGAAAGCAAGTGGGAGTTGCATGGAAAAAAGCCTGGAAATCAAGACAAGAACAACGCATACCTGGATTATCCGGCACAGGTTTGCGATCTTTTGAAGCTGGCGATGCCTATGCATCGCGTTCGCCTTCTCAACTTTGATGTTGTAGAAATTCAATGAATCCATTCGAATATAGGACTTGAAAAACAAAGGATTGATTAGTTTTTCTTTTCTCCCTTGATTTTCGCAAGCTTTTTCACTCGAAAGGGAATTGAGTTGTCATGGAAGCTTCATTAGCGACTGTTTGTCTGAACAAAGAGAAGACAAAAACTGCTTCCATCATGGAAGAGAAGAGAGCAGCAGATTTGAGGTTTGGGAGCATAGACACAGTTAAAAGGCAAGGCAGCCAAGGTCAAATAGAATAGAAATAGTTGGATAGAAACAAGGTTAGAAGATGCTCTGCTCTCTTTGCCCAACTGGGGATAATCATTGTTCTTGAATTCTTTTATTTTGCAGGGTGTGCTATTTATAGGGTGTCGAATTTATACCTTTCACTTTTTCCTCCATTTGTTTCCTTTCTTTCTTCTTTTTCTTTAAATCTATTTACTTTTAGTTCAAACATGGAAACTGTGGACATCTGTACTGTACCACTCTTGAAGTTTGTTTATGAATTTCCCCATTTTATATTGTATTGGGTATAATTTCAGGTCATCAAATCCACTCTCCATCCTCGAAAACACAAGAATCTTCAATTCAATGGAAGAAATCCCACATTTTTAGTCTAGTTCTGTTTTTCAAATTTCTTAACAAAAAAGAAAACATATCATTGTAGTTCAAATCGATATGATTGCCAAAGGGGGCATCCAATAGAATCCAGAAACTACAAATGATATTGACTTGGCAGCTTTTTAGTTCTAAAGGCTACCCAGATTGCAAACATTGAGTGGACAACCCAGACAGAGACACCAGCATCACTACCAGACCCGTTTCTTACCAAGTAAGAAAAAACAAAAAAGCCTAGCAAGGGACTCGAACTTTCACCTTTATTTAGTAGTCGGTTACACTGCTTTTCCTTTTCCTTTTCCTTTTGCTTTTTCTTTTCGTTTTTGAACAAGAGACTCTATTTACTCTGATGCTTCTTCTTCTTCTTCCTAGAACCCACCAATGATCGATAGTGCAGCTTTTTTGTCCTTTGCCTATCTTCTTGGTCCTTCATTTTAGTTGAGACCCTGAATTATATACTGAGATAACTAAAAGAAGTTACTGTTTTTACCATCAAATGAATTTGCAGTCGAATAAGTGGATGTGAAATACCCTTTTACTACTAAAATATTACTCGATAATAAGATAAATTCTAGCAATATTATGGTGATTATAGTTTATTCTATCTATCCTCTTCCCTTTTTTGTTCTCGACAAAAGAGGATAAGAGGGGTGTTTTGACATGAATATTAACATTCTAAACTCGTTGGCTTCTGAATATTTATTATCTTCTTCCAAAGTGACAAAGTCTGCAAATTTAGGTGATAGGCACAACCCTTAAAGAAGGCCAGAAGGGTACCAATGCTGCTACTCCTTGGTGAGATTTTAGAACATACGTATCCTTTAATTAACAAATAAGCTTAATGCTTTCTGACTTTTTATATGGAGACTGGGAGAGTATCATTGAGAGAAGGGAAAACAAGATCAAAGAAGAAAATCAGTGCTGGCAAGAAAGAAGTAGACGAAGAAAACAAACCGCAAGTGGATCATCAAGAGAATAAAGATGATGATCTTTCCAGAAGGAAGTGAACCCAAGTGATTACCCTATGAAGTTATTTTTAGAAAAAATTAGATCAGAGTGTCGTTTATCTCGAGAGCGGTAAATCTTATATCTGATGCGGTTGTTTCACGGATTTTTTATTGTTGTTGTTCATCCAAAATCATTTTCATCGATGGTGGAGCATTATGTGCAAAGCAACACTCGCTTATTTCAGTCTAAATAGGAAATATTTGAGAAAGATTAGAACAAAGTACAAAATAGAAGAAACTCTGTTCGTGCCCCCTGGGCTGGCTATTAAAGGCCAGCCCCTTCTCTTGCAATGAAGTGAGCTGTTTGGTCACTTCAATGCCTGTAACACTGTAAGTCGAGCCACAATTAGGCTGGACGTGAAAGGCCACGGCTTCTCCCACTGTGGGCGCACCCATTCCCAGGGTTATGTTATCTCATGATAATGTACTAAATATTGATCAGTTTATCCCATCATGAGTTACGTCTGTCTTAATTCAATTGGTTTTTGGCATGCAGACAAAGATGCCAGCCCTGTAGATTAAAATGCCATGAAGCCCTGAGTTTTGGGGTGGTTTTTTCATTTGCCACGTGCTGTAGATTTTGGAAATATACCTTAGGCAACTTAGCGTACTGGAAGCATCTGAATTAGCATATAACAGAACATGGAATACCTTTTTATCCAGAGAAAAGCATCTGCTCTTGGATTTAGATATCCTCTTATACGCATATCCAATCAATAGGACATGCGCATTTCATGAAATATTGCATCAAGCATCTGCTTTTGACAAATTATTTATGACAAAATTATTTATGATATCCGATAAATATTAAATGGCATTATGAGATATTAATGTACATGCACAGTTACGTCGGAATTGAAGTAGAATGCTTCATGTCTTGAGTAATTAATTCTATAGTACAGAATACTCTTCTTCCCTACGAAACCTTTGCTGCCGGGTAATGAAAGCCTCCACCTTGCGCTGGAACTCCTCGTTGCTCATTTCATCCTCTGGACATGAACTTTTCGCCATAACCTCATCGGAAGGACCGGTAATCTTGATGCATTTCTGTGTGTCCGAACGTCGGAGTACTCGGAGTGATTTCTCACACAACCCACTGTTTGATTTTTTTTGCGAGAAACTTTGAATCCTCTGGTTATCCTTAAATGTACTCTCATCAGATACGCTAAGTTTGCCGAGGTACGAGGTCTTATCTGGGTGAATTCTCTGTTTCTTTTCACTGTTCTTGATGAACTCCTCGTATAGATCAAATCCAGAAGTATTTGCTGCAGAATCTCGAGCTGAAAACTGCCCCGACTTGGCGAAAAGAGTGAAAATTATAACGTTTCCGATGACAAACACAAAGCGAGGACTGACCAAGACAACTTTAACCTCATGGAAATAGCCGCTGGAGTTCTTGACAGCAAGCGGGAGTTGCATGGAAAACCTGGAAATCAAGACCAGGACAACGCATACCTCGATTACCCGGCACATGTTTGCGATCTTTTGAAGCTGGCGATGCCTTGGCAACGCTTTCGCCTTCTCAACTTTGATGTTGTAAAAATTGATCGAGTCCATTCGCATATAGGATTTGAGAGACAAAAGTGCTTGTTTTTCAGCTGTCACTCGTAAGGGAGTTGAGTCTTCATCAAAGCTTCATGAGCAACCATTTGTCTGAACCGAGAGAAGAGAAAAACTGCCTTCATGGTCGAAGACAATACCGCAGATTTCAAGTTTCGAAGCATAGGGAACTTCTAAGGCAGCCAAGGTTTCAGGGGAAAATAGAGAGAGGTTCGGTGGGCAGAGAGGAGAGAGTGAATCGGTTTGTTCGCCAGGGGATGTTCTTTGAAATGGTTTGTGTGTTGATCAATGATATTTATAGGCTCTAAATTTATTACAACTTCCCCTTCGTCTTTTTCATTTTTCCATCTTAATTTAGAAAAATTCTATTCAACATTTCTGCGCATTATTTTTTTTTCTCACCAAATATGTGGTATATGGATGATGGGTAAAATAATTCAATTAGTTTAAGAAAATAAAAAAATAAAAAAATATAGTATATGGTGTGTAGAAATGATGAGTAAAAAAACTCATTAATTTAATGAAGTATCTTGTGAGAGACAGCATCCAACTACTCTCCCTCATTTTGAATGATCTCATCCCAATTATATCATCCAATATTATGTCATATCATCTTAATGATGAGCATTGCTATGCATCATCCTACACACCACACACCAATGTGTTTTTTATTTTTTTTATTTTTTTTTCAATTTTTTTTATTTTACTCTTCTTAAAACATTTATATTTTTTTATTCATCATCCATATAATACACATTTAATAAGAGAAACAAATAAAAAAAATAAAAAAAGTTCTGATGTGTAGTGTGTAGGATGATGCAAAGATTAATTCCTTAATGATATGTATATATAATTAAAGATAAAAATAGCTTTTTTTAGGTGAATAATTTTTTAAATAATGTAATATATAATTTTATGGTGCCTAGAATTCATACACTCAATATTAAAAAAAAATAGAGCCACCATGAAAAAGTTAAATGTAAAACTACAACATATATATACACATTAAAACTATACAAATCCTTTTTTAATATACAAATTATTTCTTTAATTTTCCCCACGTCAGAATATGCAAATTGAGAGCTCTTTATCCAGAAAACAGAATAGAATAAATTCTCCATCCCTAGTTTTGGGGTAAGAATATGGTTCGTTTTTAACTTTTGTACGAAGAAAATAAATTAGGTTTTAATTATACATCTAATATAATGCACTCTGTTTTTGTAGACACAATGTCTAATCTACTTGCTTCCTCTATATACCATCCGCATCTGTACAAATTTTCTTTAACAATAATTTTAGAGATGATCCACTACAAGAAATATCGGCTATTGCGGCGATTTTTCGTTTGTAGGAAATAAAATTGCTGCAATAAATCATTAATCCCGACAGTAATATTACCGTTCAATTCTTTTATCATCATCTTTCAATTATTTTATAATGTGGTATTTAATAATTAAAAACTATTTATTATATTATACTGATGGATCAATTATTTGATACGACGTCAATAAAAAAAATTTGATCCATTATTTGATACGACGTCAATAAAAAAAAAAATTTGATCACTAAAATAAGCTTGTATAGTGTATCTCTTTATCTCTCTCTTCCTTTTTTCTATAAGATTGGGTTTATTCGTATCATATGCTTCTTCCAAGAGACTAACCACTCTAAGCTGCTGCTTCTTTGCATTTGATTTAGATGAGTGAATGATTCGGACCAAATACGCGAAAGTCACACGGTTTTTGTCTTCTAATTGAAGATTCACTACACTTCAAAATGACTTTCCAAACCATTGAGTTATTTACTTTCATTCTTCAAACCAATTTTTTTTTTTAGAATTTAATGAATTCTTTACAGTAAAATATCTTCAAAATTCTAGAAAATCTCAATACTCTTAATGCATTAGAACCGATTTATTGATTAATAGATTGGATTTATTTTAGATAATTTTAAACGTTTTTCCACTTTCCAACAAAATAAAATTTTTGTATACATATATTTTTGTACAAACTCGTTTGTTTTCACAACACATCTCAACCCATCTCATCTTATCTAATCATTAAAATTTTTTCAAATTTCTATACAAAATAAAATAAACAATTCAACATTTTCAAATCTCTAAACAAAAATAATATTAAAAAAATATTCTAATAATATGTTATTCAACTTTTGTCTCAACTCATCCCATCTCATCTTATCTCATTTGTGAAAACAAACGAAATGAGAAAGCCATATATATATATATGTAAAAAAAATTTACGTTTTTGTTTTTTTGAGAGTTTTTGCACCTTATTGTGGAGTTAGGCAAGTTTGGGGTATGTGATCAAATATAAAATTATCATCAAATCTCATTTCATTTTATTCCCAAACATAATTTAAATACAAAATTTTCAAACTAATCATTAAAATTTTTTCAAACTAATCATTATTACATTTTCAAAATTTCAAATAAAAAATTTAAAAAAATCCCACCTTCTTCAAATCCTAAACAAAAATAATATTATAAAACTATATTCATACAATATTTAACTTTATAATATTTTTTATTCAATTTTTTCTTTCTCATTTTTCAAAATCAAAAAAATATTTAACTCAAACTATTTCACTACTATTTACAAACTATCTTACTATTATTCACAAATTCTCATCTCATCCCACTCTCCAAACCTGCCCAACATTACTATTTACCCTGTTTGGATTCTGAGATGAAATGAGATGGTTTTGGATGAAAGATGAAAGTTGAAAAAAATATTGTTAAAATAATATTTTTTAATATTATTATGTTTTGGTATTTGAAAAAATTGAATTGAGAGTTGAAAAAATTAAATTTTTTATTATATTTTGTGTGAAAATTTAAAAAAATTGTAATGATGAGATGAGATGAGATTAAACATTTTTTGAATTCAAACGGGCCTAAAACTTAAAAAATAGAAAAATTATATTCATCATCTCAACACACTACACACCACACTTTTTTAATTTTTTTCTCTTATTAAATGTGTGATATATGAATGATGAGTAGAAAAATTCAATTAGTTTAAGAAGAATAAAATCAAAAAAATTAAAAAATATAAAAAAAAATGTAGTGGGTGGATAAGTAGCAAAAGTATCAAAATTCAAAAATAATGTTACCCGATTCCCCTCTTTCCACCCCCTACCAAAAAAAAAGAAAAGAATATTGATATGAAGAACGGCGTCGTTCGCAGATGGGTTTTCTTTTTCATATCATAGAAACCCTAGTTGTATAAGTGCCTCCGCTCCTTCATTTGCTGCACCCAGCCTCTTTCTGTCTCTTGCTCGCTCTCTTCGTCTCCGCTACTCGGTCCGATGGTATGCATCACCGTACTCGTGTTTTCCGATGGATTAATCGTTATCTGTTAACTTCCTGTATGCCTCGCTCTAACAGTGTTCTTTTTTTTTTTTTTTTTTCCCGTGACAGGCTCCAAAGAAAGAGAAGGCCCCTCCACCCTCCTCCAAGCCTGCCAAATCTGGCGGTGGGAAGCAGAAGAAGAAGGTTTGATCCACCCTAATTAGTAGCCGCCACTGTTTTTTTTTTTTTCTATTTTATTATAGTGAGTGTGTGATGTAGGTTGATGAACATTAGGTGGAGAGACAAAAAATGGGTTTCTGATAACATATATATAGTTTTTAATTTATTTATTTGGTGGTAAAACAGAAGTGGAGCAAGGGGAAGCAGAAGGAGAAGGTGAACAACATGGTGCTTTTCGACCAGGGTACCTATGACAAGCTCCTCTCCGAGGCTCCCAAATACAAGCTTATCACCCCCTCCATTCTCTCCGACCGTTTGAGGGTATCATTTTTTTTCTTTAAAGAAAAATTAGTGTCGTTTTGTTTTTCTTCGACGTTGCGTGAATAATTAGTTCAGTAAGAACCTTTGTTTTTTTACAATTAGTGGGGTTGTAATGCAGGGAGGCTATTGTTGTATGTGAATCTGAGATATAATCCGTTCAATCATGGATTAAAAATCACTGGGAAAGTTAAATAATTTACTAGGAACAAAATAGCTGCTGCTGCGACGTCAAAGTTTTTTATTCTGTGTTAAGATTACATTTTTCTTCGGGAGAATCCCTATTTGAGACATAGGTGCTGGTGGGCAATCGGGAGGGGGGGGGGGGGGAATCATGGATGGACACGCTTGGGTCCGTAAGTTCTTTAGGTCGAAGATTGTTTTTATTATGAGGAATGCCAACCAAAGAAACCTGTTGTTGAACATAACATCCCAACAGATCCATTTTGAAATATCAGAATCCTGAGAATGGACCAGATATAGAATACAAACAAACATGCCCTGCTAGTTTGATGCTTTCTATAAGCTTATTATGATTTAGCGTGGGCAAGTGTGCTAGGAAAAATAAAAAAGAAAGAGAAGCTAACATCAGCCATTCTTTTTTTCTTTTTTTTATTGACACTGGGTGTCTAGGAACGGCATCCCAACTACTCCCATGGGTGCACAGGCCCTCGGTAAGGAGTTTCTCGCAAGTGCACCTCGGATTATTCAAGAAAAAAATTCCCCAGTCTTATGGCCCCTAGAGATTGTTTGCACTCAAGGAAATTTGAACCTTAGACCTGGGGGGAGCATACTCTCAAGCCAAAGGCCTTTACCACTTGTGCCCTTCGTGGGTTGTAGGTTGAAACCAAACCTCCGTGGATGAGAGGAGTCTACTAGGCTGTGAGTACATTGTTAGATGACTGACAAGTTGATTCAATATGATGAGGAAAAGCTCCTTTTGTTGAAGGAGTTGTGCAAATTCTTCAATAGATCATAGATTAACAAGGCAAGCTTTTTTATTCTGCAGTTGTAGTCATTGTGAAAATTTATATCCATGTATGATTTTGTAAGATTTCAATTTTTTATAAATTGCATGATTATAGTTTTTCTTTTATTTGTGTGCGTGTCATAAGATAAATTCTCTAGTAGTTTTTTCTTCTAGTTTTTTGTTTTTATTTGTTCATAAACTCATTCTGTTAAAAGGAGGTTTCTAATCATATAAAATCTTTCAGATATATTCGTATCTTTTCAGTTTGATAAAAAAATGTCTACTTTGAATATTTTCTAGCAGGTAGATATCTAGTACGCATTCTACTCAATGCTTACACAGTCAAGGCCTAGGCTATTGATAGGGTCATCATCTTGGTTTTACATGAGTGTTTGCCTGCAAAGTTGACAAGGATGTCTTGAGTTTACGTGAGAGTTACTTTGGCTCTTGCCTATCCTTATGATCAATACAATCTTATTTACCGATTAAAAAAACGTTTATGCCGAAATTTTCCTTGTATTCAACTCTAGCTTCCATCTGTAATTAGGTATTCTCAGTTGTATACTTTCTATATACTTGGGCTATGACTAATTCTTGATTTAATAAAACTTTATTTTTACTTATTAAAAAGAAAGTTTACAGCTACTTTTACTTGTAAAAGAAAGTCTACAGCTGCGTGCTTATAATATATACTCGTCACTGTCCTCTTTTCTCCTATTTCCGTTTATGTGTTCTTTATATTTAATTTGTCTCATTTTTGTATGGCTCGTACAGATTAGTGGATCACTTGCAAGGAGGGCAATCAGGGAATTAATGGCGAGAGGTTTGATTAGGATGGTTTCTTCACATTCAAGCCAGCAGATCTACACACGGGCAACAAACACCTAGTCTTCACCCCGGTGGTTTGGTGGTTTTATGTAGTGTTGTTGAGTTTGGCAGCTTTTATTATTTCTATGTTATGACATCCCTTCTGGGTCATCTTCTATCTGCTAGAGTGAGTACATCAGC
>QEOT01008386.1:20882-65300 GCA_003123785.1 Pterocarya stenoptera | reverse complement strand
GTATATATATATATATGTATATTTATGGGGTGTGGGCTCTATGATTCTATCATGCCTTAAATCTTTATTTGTAAGTATATATGAAGGAGGACATTCGCTGGCATTGCAAATTCAAATATTTTTAAATTCAAATATGATGAACAATTTTTTTTTACAAAAGGGTTACTGTCATTGTGTTGTTCTCCATGTTGAGTTGCAAAGTAAAAGGATTATTTATGAGTTTTTTAAGAGTAGTGCTACACCTAGCATGAGACGCGTCCCCCCGATAAGGTCAAAGATTTTTTTTTTTTTTCATTCATTTTTTTATACCCTTAAACATTTTTTTTTTTTAAAAAAAATTACAAACATTATTAAAAAGTACTTCATTAATCACCAAGTAAAAAATCAAAACAAAATATTGTCGGGACCCAACTCTCTGTAGGAGTAACATTTTTCTATTTCTAATGCCAGGGGAAATGCGTTGGCTTAGCCAATGATTAAGCAATAACTTTGACTGCTTAGAGAAATAACGGAGCTCGATCTGCTGCTTACACAGGAATTATGTACAGGGGAATGACCTTTAGTCTTAATTTCATCGTATATAATTATAATTTGATATTGATGGGGCTCTGAGTGACGACGTGGGGACAGGTCTTGTGTAAAGAGAACCGTCCATGGGGTTAGGTGGTGGTATATTTCTTAAATCTAGTTGAGAGAGTACTTTGTAGTGGACAACATGGACATGATTGAAGAGTCTACTTATTTGGATGTGTGTTTAATGGGCCCCATGACACATATGGCCTCTGCAATAATCTTCCCAGGAATGGAAATAAATATCTCTGAAAATGAATTGAAAATATTTGGAAAGGTGATTGTTACTTTGATGTGAGAGCTCCTCCTATAAGAGATTCATCCATTAACATATTTTACTCTGAAAATGAATTTTGTTTTTGGTTTTTTGAGGCAGAAGCTGCCTCTAAAAGACATGTGGATTGGTAATGTAATGTATTATTTGCTTTTATCAAATTGGGAATTGCTGTAAAGATGACTGCAGATGATAGATAGAAAACGATTTTCATGTCTTGATGGAAACTTCCAAACCCAAGAAATGAAATGAAAGATGAATCATGGCCCGCCGACAACTGAACCAAAGAGGTTGGTGTGTCCTCATGGCATTGAAGCTAGAATTGGCTATCACCATGGAAATTGAAGAGGAATCGTGAAGTAGTCTCTTTTGTTATACAATTGCAGTCTAGACTTTAGCTAACATATTTACACCTCGATTCAACTAAGTTTTGTCACACAAATATGCCAATATATATTATATTTACATCAACAACTCTCATTTGGCAAGTGTCACTTAAGCTCAATAATTGATTCAAAAGTTTCAGGACCGTTGGATACTAATTTGATTAAGCCTTTAATCCTTATAATCATAACATTGAACGTACGTATGTATACGATGAACCACCTTCTAAAGCCTCATGTTTGGGGTGGACATCTCCACTTCTTTGCTCATGACACGTTTGGGAACATGATTGTACTGTTTTTGGAAATTTTGGAAATAGCTCAGCTTCCCCATCAAAACCGTACCAACTGCAGACTAGAATTTGCATGAGAGTAGAACAAGGTTTAGATCCTGCCTGTATGCGATGTGTCTAATGTCCAAGCGTATAAAATGCTAAACTTTTCTGCACTATCGGTTCTTCTACGAGGGTTTCAATGAGAAATATACTGAAAACTGTTTGAAACTAGCTTGCTATTCTTGTGGTTTTTCTTTTTCTGTTTTCATGTTTCTTTTTTTTTTTTTCCGGGATCGTGCATCCACAAAAAATAAAAATCAAAGTAAAAAAAAATTACAAATTTGGGTTTTGAAGATTAAGAAAAACTATATGATATACGAAATCAATCAACTTATTATCATTCAGCAGCAACATGTCAAATAGTAGTACATGCATAATCCCTGCTGTCAAATGAGACATTAGAACTGCTTGAGAATGCTTGGAGAGTCATGAGAAAATTTCTTCTTGTGCAATCACTACTAATTAAAAATTTCCAGCCAGAGGACTGAGGAGTGAAAACAACCTCAATTTTGAGGCTTTCATGCTATTTTGTTTTGTTACGACTTTGGCTTGAAAGGGACAGCTGTTTGGCTGATAAAAGCTGCTTCTTCAAGTTCAAGTCGAACCTAGAAACTTGGACGCAGAGGTGGGGGCTGGCTCAAGGGCGGAAAAATAACACTGTCATCTCACTCCCATCTTATTAGGTAAGATATGGCATATTTATTTCTATTGGATGATTTTTTTATTGAATGGTTTTTTATCATCTAATAATCATAAATATCCCAAATCTTACGTAATAGGGATGGGAGTATGGAATAGCATTAGTCGGTACATTGAGGCAAGGCTACATTAATTTATGTCACGGTATTTTTTTATAGTATATAAATACCAAAATAACAAGATTGCTCGTGAGAGCTAGCCAATAAAGCTTACCGTCTTCTTCAACATCATTCACGCATTTCACTCCCACTCAATTTGACTTCTACTCCTACTTTCAGGATCCCAAAGCTCGCTGATCACTCTAAATATCACAGTTTTGGTGGTTTGGAACTTCAGGTCACCTTTCTTCTACTCGAATTTTGTTGCTCTGTTTTTTTCTTTAGTGTTAATGTTTACTATCAAAACTTCTTTTGTGTTTACTGATCACTCCTGGGTACTTGAAATTCTTGTTTCTTATGAGCTTACTTGGTCCGGATGCTACGAGTTTCCTTGGCATTCTCGTTGTTTGCCAGATGTAGATTTAGCGCTTCTAAAACTTCATTCTGAGGTTGCTTAGTTTAAGGTTTTTCTTTACAAAAATATTATTCCTTGAATAACTTCGATTGCATGACACAATTTTCTTTCTGATACCTTTATGTGATCTATACTATTCTTAAGTTTTAGAGTTTACTTTACTCGACTCACTTTTTAAGAGTTGCACTTTAATTGGATTTGGGTTCAGCATTTTGAGAGAGCATCATTCATCTCTGATCCACTAACATCTGGGTTACCATTTTTCTGGTTTAGTCTTAGCAGCGAGGCAACTGTAATGGATTCTTGCTGCTTGACCTTGAAACCCAATACCCATTTGGCAAAAGCAAGCAAAGGTGGTCTCAGTCGTGGAAATAATGGGTTTTTGGGGAGCCTAAGTAACAATTTATTGGTTAATCAGTTGGCAAAAAGTTTGGGAACCGAGAAGAAGGTCACGAAGCTCAAACCAGGTGTTGCTTTTGCTATTCTTACTTCAAATGATCATCCCAAGGAGGCTCTAGTAAGTTAATTCCTATCCAGGATCTATTTGAAATCTACGAAAACATGAAAACTATCATTTTATTTCAATTCGCCTCCTTTAAATACTTGAAAATACTGTGTGATCATATTCACTGTGTATATCAATTTAAATTGCATATTCAGTTTCATTGTCTTTGTCATCTCAACTTGATGGAGGCAGTTTTCTGACTGCTATTGCTAATAATCTTGGGTTTGATCTCTCAGACCTTACAAGCACCACCTTTTTATAGACATAAAGCAGACCCAAAAAATGTGGCTTCGGTCATTTTGGGAGGAGGCGCAGGGACTCAACTCTTTCCTCTTACTAACAGAGCGGCTACACCTGCTGTAAGAAAGTAGTTACATGTGTGTGTGTGTTTGTGCGCTTATACGATTTATATAAATGACTAAACTAATCAAGTTGTTGTTCAAGAAGAAGAGTGCCCTCGCCTTTGTTGAATTGTCCTGTTTTTTGGTATCTTTATGTGATGATATGGTATGATCTACAGGTTCCAGTAGGAGGATGCTATAGGCTTATAGACATCCCAATGAGCAATTGTATCAATAGCGGCATAAACAAGATTTGTGTACTCACCCAGTTTAACTCTGCTTCCCTCAATCGACACATTTCACGCACATATTTTGGAAATGGCGTTAGCTTTGGGGATGGATTTGTGGAGGTATGGGACCCAGCATATGTATATTTAGATGTCATTTATTTTTTTGGAAATTTTAAGCACCATGGATAAGTTGCCACTAAGATTAAAACAGCTAGGTCTGATTGATTTCCCTCCTCATGACCATCCACTCATAAAATCTGCATCATTGGCAGATGAGAACGATGTGGGAAGCCTGATGATCTAATTGATCCTAAATAGAGTATTTGGTCATCAAGAGAGGGAGTCAGATCACAATCGTCTAATGTTTTCTTTGATAATAATGTTGCGAGTTCCTTGATTTTTAATGACTCAAAATGAACCCACTTGGAAAATAGATTCTGGCAGCCACTCAGACACCGGGAGAAGCAGGAATGAAGTGGTTCCAGGGAACAGCAGATGCTGTGAGGCAATTCCTATGGGTATTCGAGGTGGGTTAGGAAGTCTGGTATTCACCCAGCAATCAGTATTGTTAGCAGACCCAGACTTAAATATATGGGCCTTGCACCTGAATTTTTTTTCCTGTGGCTTGAAGTGGATACTGATATATTACACTGATTATTGTAGGATGCCAAGAACAGAAACATTGAGAATATACTAATCTTGTCAGGAGATCATCTCTACCGAATGGATTATATGGACTTCATCCAGGTATACCATACTACTAATTCCCTAATAAGATCGCCTCGTTTTATTTTTCTTTTCTTTAAAGAACTGAGTTTATTATCTTTACCCGAATTAACAGAGCCATATCGATCGAAATGCTGATATTTCAATATCCTGTGCGGCAGTGAATGACAGGTCTGTTCAGCTTGTTTTTGTCTCATCCTTCAAATTTTATCTTTATCGGTTTCGATCATGTAGATTTTAATGGTTTCTCTGAATAACAGCACACGAGTTTCTTCTGCTGAGGAAGTGGTAAAATGAAAAAGTTTTTTCCTTCTGTCGTATAAATTTAAGTGTCATCTAACATGAGTGTGCACTTTCCAGCCGTGCATCAGATTATGGATTGGTGAAGATAGACAGCAGAGGCCGTATTGTTCACTTTGTTGAGAAACCTAAGCGAGCCGATCTGAAAGCAATGGTAAGCACTAGAGTTGATCACACCTAGGGAAGGAGTTAACTCTGCTTTGCTAATGATTTAAGCCAATGAAGCTCAAAAGTTTCCAAATTGCTCTTGATTTGATCCTTTTGTAACCTAACTGCGGACATCAGAATGATCTATTTTGAAGGTTTACCTTTCAGTTACTTGCATGCTTTATAGAACCCAGATTCTTGTTATCTGATTTTACCTATGCATCTATTTTTTAGCCAGTAATTGGACTACAATGATCCCAAAAAAAAAAAAAACTTATAACTTAATTGTTGGTTAATTCTATGCAGCAAGTGGATACAAGTTTTCTGGGGTTGTCCCCACAAGATGCCATGAAAACCCCATATATTGCTTCAATGGAGGTCTATGCCTTTAAGACAGAGATTTTACTGAATCTTTTGAGGTGGAGATATCCTACAGCAAATGACTTCGGATCTGAAATCATTCCAGCAGCTGTGAAGGAGCACAATGTCCAAGTAAGTGAACTCTCAAAAGGTGGAAAAAAAAATGTATTTCAAATTTTTAAAAATAACCTCGTTCTTGGAACAATATGTTCCTGAGACTACATAGAAAACTATATTTCTTATCTCACTTTTTATGCTTTCTATACACCCTTTGTATATGCATGATGAAGAAAAGGTAATGTATATGACATGTTTCTTTCTTTGACAGGGGTACATATTTAGAGATTACTGGGAGGATATTGGAACGATAAAGTCCTATTTTTATGCTAATTTGGCCCTTACTGAAGAGGTTTGTTTACTAGTTTTAAAGAGGGACATCTTTGAGTATCATGTTCCTGCATAATATACTCATAACTGCATCAAACACACATTGATTTTCATTGAGCCATAACTCAAATGGTATTTGCTCTGTAAGAATGTAGAGGACGAGGGTGATGTCTTAGGTTCAAGAGCCATTTATAACTTTACCCAAATAAAAATTCATGTCATATCCATTTTTCTTTAGAAAAAGGCTTGCCCATCGGTACCCTGTTGTGGGCAACCTGTTATTCAGATCATAACATGGGTGTCTGCATGTGACATAAATACAATTACTGTTTCATATCCCATCGGATCTTCCTTCCATTATTCGAAACTTATGTGATTGTCTTATTTCATTATAATGAAAATTGACGTCTGCGTAGTGACATCTATTTTTACAGTTTCCAAAGTTTGAATTCTATGATCCCAAGACACCTTTTTACACATCTCCTCGATTCTTACCGCCAACAAAGATGGACAAATGTCGGGTATGCTAACAGACTTTGTCCTTTGCTTCTGGCTTCATTGAGTTACTTGCCTTTCATACTTCACTTGGGTTTTGCAGATTGTGGATGCAATAATCTCACATGGATGTTTCTTGAGAGAATGTAAAGTTGAACATTCAATAGTTGGGGAACGCTCAAGATTAGATTATGGTGTTGAGCTCAAAGTAAACTATCACGATTTCTGCATTTTTATCCTAAACTACAAAGAAGCCTAATCGACTAGAGCCCTTTTGTTTTGGTTCTCTCTTACAAATATGTTGAGTGGTCGTTTCCGTTTACAGGACACCGTCATGGTGGGTGCAGACTATTACCAAACTGAATCTGAAATTGCATCTCTCTTGGCAGATGAGAAGGTCCCAATCGGCATTGGGCGGAACACAAAAATAAGGTGACCGCCCTTGAAAATCAAGTATCCTCCTTAAATCTAGATTTAATATTAGAGAGTAATAGTTCTGACCATGTTCATTATTTTCCTTCGAAGGAAATGTATAATCGACAAGAATGCAAAGATCGGGAAAGATGTCATTATCATGAATAAAGATGTAAGCATTTGCTCAGACATTCTTTCTTCCTTCAATGAGAATAAGCTTCCTGTTTAACTAAAACATTCCATCTTATGTTTCCATCCGAATGCTGTGTCATTGCAGGGTGTTCAAGAAGCAGATAGACCAGAAGATGGATTTTACATTCGGTCAGGAATCATCGTTATCCTGGAGAAGGCAACAATACAAGATGGCAGTGTCATATAAAGGGATCTCAATCACTTTCACATGGTGCTTAGGCGATGGGAAAGGAATTATGCAGAGGCAGTAACTATGGCAAATGAGGGGGACGTGCAACATCTTCATCTCCAAAGAAGCAAGCTGCAGCTTTGTTACTGCATTTAAAAGTAAAAACTCCCTGCCTGTAGAAAATGAGAGTTTAATAGGCAGTAAGTATTCACAGATGCAAGAAGTACATAAATAAATAAATCAGGGAGCTGGATGTCAAGCAGCTGGGGGCTGCGTTATTCGTTTGTATGGGGTTTTCATCAATGCTAGTCTGTATCGATATTGAATAGGAATAATGGTATTGTTTATTCTATTTTTGGTAAACATGTATGCTACTTCCTTAAATAATTATAAAAATAAAAATAAAAATAAAAATGAAAATATTTTTTCATACCAATTCACATTTACAAGAGTGCAAGAATATTTCTATTAAAAAAAATACAATTATTTCGAGAAAACTACTATAATCACAAATGAATTATATAAAAGTAATCTTATAAACTGACGTAATTTTATGTGATCTATTAAATCTACTTTATAATAAAAATAATTTTATAATCTGATAAATTAGATAAAATCACTTCAATTTATGAGATTATTTTTATTAATTCATTTGGGGTTAAAGTATTTATCTAAAAACTAAGCTATTAGTCTCTAACAATTATTTTGATCACGTGTCGGAATGACACGTGGAACTGCTACTCCTCTTACGCCTGTCCCTGCATGCATGAAACTCTCGAGAGAGAGTGGACAAGGCAAAAAAGGATAAACAAAGCAAAACACAAATTTGAGAGAATGACACAATGATATGGATTCCAGGCAAATGGAATCCGTAATAAAAGACTCAGAAAATGGGATGTTGGAGAAGAAAGAAGTCCTGATTTCCAGCCTTAACACCGACCACAAAAAACAACAACTTGATTCTGGCACTTCTCTCCAACTCTTTCTTGATCGCATCCCCATCAGTTCCATTCCTGGCATCAATAACTCCTCCGGTAGGTTTATGTAAACCTATATATATGTATTAATTTTGTATTATTCATTTGATTTTGTGAGATAAACCCATGTTGAATATGCTAATTAATTTTAATTTTAATTTTAATTTTTACTTTTGTTTTGGTATTTTTCATTTTATTAAAAGTTCTGGAATTGAAAACTGGGGATACTGTGGGGGATGCGATACAAATGTTGTACGAGAAGGATGTGTTTGGTGTTCCCATTGTGGATATCTTAGACTTGGACCCCGATGATGACCGCAGAAGATTTTCGGATCGGTATATTGGTTTCATTGATTTTGCAAGCATGTTTCTCTGGTGTCTTGAGGTGATTTCCCTTTTCCACATTCTTAGGACCAAACCCCCCACCATCTTTGTAATGCAACGGATGATGCCAAGAACTTCTCATACATTAATGTCTTTTACAGGAGTTGGAAAATGGTGTAAGGCGTGGCAAGGGCGTTGGAGGTGAAGAGATTAGGGGGAATGCCTTTTTCGCCATGCTAGCACAGAACCCTGAGATTGGCCAAACCAAGGTGTTTTGTCTTTTCTGTTTGTTATTTTATTGATGTTCTGTTTCTTCCAACAATTATATTCGATCGGCATTCATTCAATAGGTTGGAGAGCTAGCTAAATCATTTCTTTGGAATCCATTTTTCCCTGTGCATTTAGACGAAACACTCTTTCATGTTCTGTTGCTCCTTTCAAAACATCCGTTGCAAGTTGTGCCTGTCATAGACCGAACCAACTCCAATGTCACTGGTTTTATTACACAGGTACGTATATATCTGGACACACTTTTGCATTGCAAATTCTACTGGCAATTTGAGTGTTCAAAGTTTTCTTGGGGGCTTTTCGCTCCAGCTCTTCCTATGGTACATTATTGAATGGAACATGCTAGTTTGCCGCCTAAGTTTGCGCTCTCATTTTGACCACTCATTATGTATTTAAAAATTTTTTTCTTATTTAATGATTAAGGAATTAACTTTTAATGTATTGATGTATTTTTTTTATTTTTCAAAAACATTTAAATATGTTAAAAAAATACGAAAAGAAAAAAAAGAAAAAAATAAAAAGCCAAATTTTTGCTAGGCGGCACGCCCAGCAGTCATTGCTGGGCGGCAGCCTAGCACCACTCTTATTGTATTGAATGAGATAGTNTTTTTTTTTTTTTTTTTTTTTCTTTTGGAAGATTTATTTACTCATTTTATTAGACTCGTTTTGCATCTAATCCCATCTTTGTTCTCTTTTCAGGTTTGAGAATGAAGAGCATGTAGTTCATGTATATGGGGACCAAAGCATAGCAGAAGCTCTACATGTTCTGTGGGGAAGCCGAAATGGTGCCATTGCTGTCCTAAATCGAGAAACTAACAGGCTCATTGGTAGCATAAGGAGCAGTGATATCTATCTTCTTATAGAGAATGAAACTTTTCTTCATGACAGAAAGTAAGTCTTCACTTCCATCCCTTTTAATTTCCAGCCTTAGATTCCCAAGGTATTGAATCACCAACAGAGTTTGATTAGAAAGTTTTGGCCTACTAGCTTCATCAGCTATTTTAGATTATAAACTAAATAAATGTAAAATGAGCATTAGACCCTATAATGCATGTCTTTGTATCCAATCAAATGCATTTTTTACATAACCATAGGAACCTAACGATCGAGGAGTTCATTCACATGGAGACCAGCAATAAGGGTTCCGACCCAACAATTGAACAGGACCTCGGAGCTCTTATCTCGGCAGGGATCCTGCGTCTGAAAAATAACTTTCTTCCAAGAATGGACTCACCAGTCACCAACAAGAAAACTGACACACTCATGCAAGTGATGAAAAACATGGCAGAGACAAAAAGCACCTTCAGCTTTCTAGTCGATGATTTTCAACAAGCCATAGGTGTTCTCACCCTAAGAGATGTAATAGTTCAGTTTGCCCCGCCGTGTATCGACTCGACTATACATGGAGTTGGATTTTTTGAATCTGCTCTGGAACAAACTGGGTGTCATGTCAAAGATGGAACTCTAGTTTGCAATCAGTGACATTCTTTTCTGTATTTTGTTGGCTAAGCTTGCACATTTATTGTATTTTTTTTTTAATATTAATTGGATTTTCTTGCAAAGCTAGATGTACAAGCTCTTTTGTCCCTGCCAAGCGAAAGCTATTGTCAGGGGGCCCTTTCATGCTTGATATTCAGCAAGCATAGGGTTGGCTAGCCTTTGGATAAGATTTTTCAAGTGGTGTGAAATGTTCTACCAATTATGTTCAAAAGATGAAGCAACGTGTAGCAAAGAGGTAGGGAAAAGAAATTATATAGAATCTGGCATTGACCTCTAAACTGAAGGGAAGACATCATCATTCAAACGAGAATGGAGAGGAGATCTTTACTCCATCCGCCTCACTTTCCTAGTTGAGGTTTCCTTCTTTTTCAGCCTAATGAAAAATAGGTAGCTCAAGAACATTCAAGTAATCAGTGGTTCGCAGAACGAGCACATGCATAAACTTCAACCATTTTATAACAAAGAGTTCTCTCCCAAACTGCAGTCATCCAAAATAACCCATCAGGGATAACACAGGAAAAGAAAAACCAAAACTGTTAAAAGCATATACACATACAGGATACATAAAATAGAATTTTTAAGCTCTCCCTCTTTTCACATATATACAAGTCTGTCTCTGTGTGGTTGCATGTGGGCAGGCATGAAGATGCACGGCGCACGCTTTCTCTTTTCGTTTCTTTTTTTCATTTTTTTGAATGAATTTAATTCTTGGTTCCTTGGCAGTACTTAGATTTTCACTCTAGTTATTCTGGGAGGAACAGCAGACCACATCAGCAGCGAGACAGGTGCTTTTGAATTTATCACAAGACTAGTTCTGGTTGTGCCATCCTCACTTCCAAGTTGCCATGGTCAAGACACAATCCTCTTTGGAATTCCTCCCACCAAGCAGTGAGAAAACATATTCCTCTAAAGAAAGACGAAAAATAACAGAAAGTTCAGAACCAGAAATGGAAAAGAATACACTCTACATCTCTTCCTTATGATTAATAGCCAAAGCATTTCTTGTCCTTTTCAACAACTGGAACGGGCAATATTCCATTAGATCTCTTTGTTTGCTCTTTCTTTCCACATATCTCTTTGCTTACTCTTAAATGAATCCATATTACTCGGGGCACAGTTATTTTATGACCCTTTGGTATTCCAAACAACAAAAGGCCCTCTTTTCCTATACTCACATGGAGGGAAACCACACATAGCCTTCCCCATCAATGCCATAGCAGCAATGCTTGGAAATTGCTTCTTTTGAAACCCATCTAATGGTGCCTTTGAACATTTTGGCTCACAAACCACCACAGCCTCAGGCCTCTTTTGGGGAGAGGCAACCCGATTATGGCACCACCTCTGAATCCAAGGATGTGAAAGTGTTACATATTGACTTTTCTTCCCTGCATCAAAAGAAGAGTACCCACCATTCCTTATTAACATAGCCTTTTGACCTAATTCCATCTGTTCCTTACCATGACATCTACCCAGAGAGGGTTTGGAACCGGTTATGCCGCATTTTAAAATTTTGCTGAAGCACTTATTGCCTTCTTCATGGGTAGGTGCTTCTCCCATTTTTGAGCTCTTGGTTCCATGAGCAGAACCTGAAGAACTCAGCTTTAGACGTTTGGCCCACCTGCTGCTTGGCTCTGGTCCTGGAGGGCCATCCTGATAACCACTAGGTTTGGAAGTCCCAGGCTGTTCGGCATCGGAAAGAGGCTGTTCGGCATCAGAAAGAAGCTGTTCAATGTCCAAACTCTGGGTCCTTGATGAGCTAGTCTCCCTGCAACCCAGAGGGCTTGCCAGAGCAGGAAGATCAGGAAGAGGATGATTTAGATCACATACCACCCCATTCAGGGGTCTTCCCTCCATTTCTACTCTAGCAGAAGCATCTGCAGCTTGAGATTTTTGTGACTTCCCCTTGAGGCACTACAATATTCAAATTTTTTTTTTATTGCTTTATCATAGCACCAATATAATACAAACCCAATTTACTTGGAAGACAAATAGACAAATGGACTAGTCAATTGACAACCAATACAAGGACACACCATCCAAAAGATCAAAACACAGCAAGAGTTACCTTTCTAGGTGAGGATGAAGCAACACCTGCAACAAACAGGCAGCACCATCAGCCCAAAAAAGGGAACAGAAAAGCTTATATACATGAAAATTCAGGCAATTGGATAAGCTTCAGTGAGACCAGAAATGTTATTTTCCATCTCCCGATAAAATGCATCTTATTCTCAGTGTAATGCTGTAGAACCTAGAATCCTATCCATATAAAACAGTGCAATGCTATTCAATGGAATCCAGAATGTCAAATATAGCAAGTGTACATACCGGGAAGATTGTTCTCCTGGAAAACATCCATGTCCATCGTATCAGTTTCAGCTGATGATTCGTTCCTCAGTCCAACTGGAACATCTACATCTCTAACATTTTCTTTTCCCTCACTTTCTGTGGAGCTCTCCAAAGGCTGCAGTTTCACTCCTTTTTGAATGTGGAAACGAAAATCTGGAGATAAACTGAGAATCTCACTTAAAGCTTTTCCTTGGAGTTTATTGGATAAGTCTACATCGGTCTTTTCCGTGATCATGATATGGTGAGTTGTTTGGGAGAATTTAAAAGGACTTCTAGCTGCTCCTCTCATTGAGTCATTGGTGGTGTAGGCTCTCATAGCCTCTACATCATCAACAGAGTACGGCAGTCTTGGTAGCGAATAACATTCATGATATAATTTTTCTGTTTGGGCCATCTCTTGGGGGCCGCTCTGTTTACCAACACAATACGCCTTCTGCCTCAAAAAGGACTTACCAGATGTTATGGAGTCTAATAAGTTACTGAATTTCTTCTCATGAACCAAGATGGTGGAATGGTTGTGATGATTAGTGTCATGAACGAGTTTTTCTGATGCCATAATGGAGTTTGATTGGTTTATTTCATCTTGTCCAGGCAGTCCGCTGTTAATTCCATGTGGCACAATTTTTAAACTTGATCTCATAAAATCATCCTGAAGAGACGTTGAAACAGCTAAGCTGTTCGTTTCAAGATCTTTATGAGATTTCACCTGCTGCTCTGAGGACTGAGAGATGCCTCCAGATTGAAAACGACCTTCAAGAGGGTCCATTTCAGGAGGAGCCCCTGAAGATTTTGAAGGTAAATGACTCTCACTTCTGTGGAGAGAACCAGTAATATGCCCAAGGCTGGAATCATTTTGAGAACTCAGTACTCCCCCATGACGCATGGCTTCATCATTCTTTAAAGCCAAAACACCACCCTGTCTCTCTCGAGAAAGATTGAACATGGGAAAGGATCGGTAACTATGTCTCTCTCTCATTAATCGTTTTGAACTTCTTTTCATATCCTCATTCTCATTGATAATATCAACTTCCTTGGCTTTAGTTACTTCTCTAAATCCTCCAGCAAAAGTTTCTATCGCTCTCTCTGACCCACCATGTACAGGGTGCCTCTTAGCATCATGAACTTCTTCCTTGGACTCGTAATGGATCGATAAATTACTGCAAGCCTGAGTGGCTGGCTTACAACTTGTTCTCATCCAATGAGCCATCCAAAGAGATCGGTTTTCAGCCACTGCGTCACTCTCTTTATAGGATTGTGTAACGTGATCAGACATGGTACTTAATTATGTTTCTCAATCAATAGCAATTCCTCATCAGCTCATCAAAAAGTCACCTGAACGCATCATTCAGCAAAAAATAAAATAAAAAAATATGTTCATGGTACTTAATTATGTTTCCCCATCAATAACTATTCCTCAGCCTCTCCTGGGCATTATCATACATATTATTATGCCATTTTATATCTGTTTTAACTCTTGGGACGGATGATAATTTATCTTGATATCATGTTTCCGAGGCCAACCCCGAAGACCACCTACCTCTAACTCTTATCACCTATTTAAACTTTAAAGTTAAACCCAGAAAAGAAAAAAATCATAACGATAACATGTTGAGCTCGAGGTATAGGTTAAATGTACCCCCCATTTAAAGTCAAAGACTAAACTACAGGTGTTCGAGTCATATTGATAAGCGATGATACATCGGAACAAGACGGAGCCGAAGCAGCTTTAACCAAGCAACAATAAAATTAGGCTTAGTCGAAGTGAATTCTTGAGATGATAGTCTCTTCCAAACAATCAGTTTCAATTTCCACTTAAGTCAAGAGGCAACAATTTGTAAAAAGTTAATTAAAACTACAAAATGAACAAATAAAAAAAATCTGAAAAAAAAAACTCACCTGAGTCACAAATACAGCGAAGACAACAGGTATCGAAGTTCAAGAGAGGCTGTAGATCCAGAAAGAGAGATCGAAACAGAGCCGGGGAGAGAGAGAGAGAGAGAGATAGAGAGTTCTTGCACGTCCAGAAGATGGAATTGTTATGGACAAGGGTAATTGAAAGAATAAATATGAATGGATGAGAAGAGGGGGAGCAGAGCAGGAACAGGAAGAAGAAGAAGAGAAAGTTTAAAGGAAGCTGGGAAGTTGAAGCCGAGCCGAGTTTCGTTTTACTTTTTTACGCTGAGCAATTGGATTACTCCAAGCTAAATGAAATTTTTAATTAATACGAAATGAATTTAGTTTTGACTATTTTAATTCTTATATTAGAATAGTTATTTTTTTATTATATAATAATAAAATAATATGATATGAGTTTTATTTTAGCTATTTAATTCATATCAAATTTTTACATTAAATTATTCATTTATTCATTATATATTAATAAAATAATATTACTTTAAAAAATATTTAATTTTTTTAATTATTAATTTATTTAATTTTATCATATTTTTGCATCATACCTATTATATGTGAATTAGTAATCATATTTTGATTAAATTAATGTTGTGTCATATGAAATAGATAAAAAAGAAGAAAGAAAGATAATTGATAAAATATGTATTTGGTCTATCTATAATAACTTTTAAATTTAAAAAATATTCTGATAGTCACTGTAGCTAAAATCCAATTATTTAGTATTTAGCTAATTCATTGTGATCATAGTTTGTTCTCTAATAACTAAATACTCAACAAATTTAGTTTTTAACTAATCCATTGATAATGCTCAACATAAATGATCGGGGAGGGAAAGAAATCCCGAGCTGCACTTTTTTTATTGGGAAGTGATATTTGCAGTGTCAATAAGTTTTGTGTATTTTATTTATAAAAATTAGATAAATTTAAAATTTATATGAAAAATTATTTTTTTGTGACTGATTCTACTATCTTTTTTTAAGAGATGATTTATACAAGTCCTAAATAGATAAACCTCATACAAGTCTTTGTAAAAAGGTGGACTCTACTTAAAAAATATATTCTTTATTAATGTGACCTACTTTTTTACAAAGAGCTTATATGAATTTTTTCTATTTGAAACATGTGACTAATATTGCTATTTTCTTCTTCTTCTTTTTTCTTTGGTTCTGTTTTTAATTTCTTTCCTCTCTTGCTCTGTTCTAAAAATGGCCCATCCAATAAAATATTTCAAATTAAATCATTTCACCAAATTATCCAGTAAAAATTTCAAATAGCACTATTCATTATAAAATATCTTCCCTTCTACTTTACAAAAAATTAGATTACCAATTGAAAAGGTTGGAAAGTTCTTTTTATTTCCTAAAATAAAAGATAAATTGTTGTCCAAAATCCAAATAACATAATTCTTATAGGAAAATGATTTGTATAGTTGTAGGGTGAGAAAATCTCATATACCCCTTTCAAAAAAAGTAGACACAATTTAGGACCGGTGTGAGATAATTTATTTTTTAATGATAAACTCTGCTACTTTGATAGAAATGCGCAGGATTTGTACATTTTATAATTTTATTTAGTATTAATATTTTTTATATCTACACATAAAATATATTATGCCTTAGAAATTCAATTTCTAAGCTCTAACTTTCGCACTTAAATTTAAAATATATTGTTTGAATTTTAGCCTGATACCATTTATCAGTGATTTCATCTCTACATCTGTAACATCTCACATCATTGTTATATTTTATTATATCGAAATATAAACCTACGGGTAATTATTTTTACAAATAAAGTGAAATGCATGTTCAAAGCCGTACACAAAATTATGGCTGCGGTGGACTTGGCTAGTGCGAGTCGAGCCGATGAAGGAAAGGCTTATGGCGCTGAGCTTAGCTGATGGATAAATAATGGTAGCTAGCTATTCTACACGCAGACACTTGGCTACTGATCACCACGCTCTGGGCTTTCCCACCTACCACGTTTTTTTTTTAGCGTCATTTTTTCACTTCATTTTTATAGATTTGCTATTTGAGATTTTATACGAGACATAAAATAGGGTTCCAGTGTAAAAATTTAAAATAAAATTGTTGTTTATAGATACATATATATTAAGGGTGAAGCTACGGTCACCGTTTTCTCTTTCCATTTTCACTGGTGACCCTCTTCCCATTTTCACTTACCGCTTGACGTGGTATGCTTTTTTTTTTTTCTTCCTCCCTTACCTCTTCGTAGAATATTTTGTTTTTCCTTCCCCTCCATTTTGTCTTCTCTCCATAGTCCATTTCATCTTCCCTTCCAATCTGTTTCCTTTTTTTTTTTTTTCTCCCTACCCATCTCATCTCCTCCCTCTAACCCACTGGACTCTGGTTGGCTAGACTCATGGCGCAAGGCACTCAAGTTTTCAAGATGAAGCCCAGGCCTCAGAATTCAACGCATCATGATTTCCTAGGATTCTTGCCAAAAGCATGGCCAATCCACCTTCAGGTCCTTGAAAGAAACACAACATGAAGAGAGAGAAAGCTACATAAATACCAATTTTTGCTAGACTTCTTGAGTCGGTGACAGGGTAAAAAATGATAATACTGCGGGCGAGGTGATCAAGGGAGAAGACGAAATGCGAAAAAAAAAAAGGGGGAAGCAAAAACGGCAGAAATAAAAGGAAGACGAAAGTGGGCAGTGGTGGTGCAAGTGAGTGTGTTGTTGTGTGGGGGAATGAGTTGTGCTTTGTTTTTGTGGGGTTAAAACAGAGGTATTTGGCTTGTTGCAATGATTTAGGGTGTAGTAAACTATGAAGTTAAAAAGAAAGTGATTTTATAATAATCATGGCAGAGATGAGACATGTCCTGGACTCTGAAACATTGTGGCATGAAAGTCTATAATGATGTAAAATGTAGATATTCGAATGTTAAGCCATGTAGCAGAGTTTGATATATGAGGCCATTATTTGTAAAGAGCTTCGTCCTTGACAAGAGTTAAATTTTACAGCCATCCTCATCCTCTTTTATACTCAACTAATATACATTGCTTTCTCATCAATAACATGTTAAATATGTCAATACGCGTGCCTAAAAATAAATTTCTTTCAATTGAAAATGGGGCTTGGGCGTGTGCTGTGTTACCAGCTAATATACAAGCTGCCAGGTTGCTCAACACTCAGCCAAATGAATTAGAGAAAATAACAAACAAGCAAGAAGAAGCATATACGGTTATTTAAGGGCATTTATGTATTATCATCTTTGTATAGAATATTTCTTTTTTTTCTATAAGTAGGATACTGTACAGCATAGCAGAGTAACGTTTTTACAGAATTAATCAAGAGAAGGATTTCTTTCCCACGTCCGTAATGCTCTGTTTCTTCTTCATTTCTGTTCAGCACTTATTTTCTTGCCTCATTTGAACCAACTCTGACATGGTATCAGAGAGGTGAAAAATGGCCTCCAACGATCCTCACCCACCACCTCCTCCTCCTCCTCCTCCTACCAACAAATACACTAATCTTGCAGACCCACAAAATCCCTATCGTCTTGAAACATCTGATAACCCAGGAACCATCTTAGTCACCGACCTTCTTCATGCTGAAAATTTTTCCACCTGGTCTCGTTCACTCCAACGTGCTCTTCGCGCAAAGAACAAGATCGGTTTTCTCAATGGAACACTTAGCCAACCTTCAAACCCAACTGATCCTCTTTTCGACCTCTGGGACAGATGCAACGATATGGTTGTATCTTGGATCCAGAATTCTATAAGCCTTCCCTTACGTTCTTCGGTAGCCTTTGTTGACAATGCCCATGATATATGGACTGAGTTACAAGAACGTTTCTCCCCACAAAATGGACCTCGAATCTATGAACTCAAGAAAACCTTGGCTAATCTGTCTCAAGAAAACGATACTGTGAATGGCTATTACGGCAAACTCAAGTCCCTTTGGGATGAACTATCCATTCATGACCCACTACCTGTTTGTTCTTGTGGCTCAACCAAAACTCTCTCTGATCGCTACCAACGCGATTGCGTAATTCAATTCTTAATGGGTCTCAATGACTCTTACTCCAACGTACGTGACCAGATAATGCTCATCGATCCATTACCTCCAGTCACCAAGGTCTTTTCATACATCCAGCAGCAAGAACGACATCGGATGGTTACTTCCTCAAATCCCCACCCAGATTCTATTGCTCTGGTACCTCGGAAACCAACTCCTAACCCACCTTCTAATTCTGGAAAGAAAGATAAGCCTTACTGTACTCACTGCAAGATTACGGGTCACACTTTGCAAACATGTTTTAAATTTGTAAATGCCGTTGCTCCAGTCTGCACCCATTGCGAGATGACAGGCCACACCATGGAACGTTGCTATAAGCTCCATGGGTACCCTCCAGGACATAAAATGCACAAACCACGCGGGAATGCCGTGTCCTTTGGTTCTCCTGTTTCTTGCGATCAACCAGACTCCAATAATTTATTGACAAAGGAGCAGTACAAAGATCTCATAGCCTTGTTGCACAGTAAGGATTCTAATTGCTCACCATCTGCGAATCACCTCCAGACGATTATCTCTACTCACCCTCACTCCTCTTCTGCTGCTGGTAACCTTTTTTGTTTATCCACTTCTTCTTATTTTTCCAATTCTTGGATCATTGACATAGGGGCCACTGATCACATGATTTGTAGCCCCTCCCTTTTTACCACTATCACTTCCACCACTTCATATTCTGTAAAGCTTCCTAATGGGGAATTAGCCCCTGTAACTCACATCGGGACAGTCAAAATAACCACCACCATAATTTTACACAATGTCATTTGTGTCCCATCCTTCACTTTTAATTTGTTGTCTGCCTCTAAACTTACTCAACAGTTAAATTGTTGCTTCATTTTTTTCTCTAATTCTTGTTTTATACAGGGCCTTTCTCCTTGGACAACGATTGGGAAGGGTAGCATGGCACACGGGCTCTACCACCTCCTCCAAGAAACTGTTGATCCCCAAGCTTTAGACATTACTCTATCACAGAATTTCCATTCTCAAAATTTCATTTCTGCATCTGTACAACCCTCTGACTGTGCTGTTGATTTATGGCACTGTCGGTTGGGTCATCCATCCCATTCCCGAATGCAACTCATTCATGATTCCAATGTAATTCCTCAAATGAATACAAAGAATACTTTACCATGTTTTGTTTGTCCCCTTGCCAAACAAACTCGCTTACCTTTTTCCTCTAGCAATCATAATACAAATGCTTGTTTTGAGATTATACATTGTGACTTATGGGGACCTCACTCAATTATTGCACATGATGGTAGTCGTTTTTTTCTCACTATTGTCGATGACTACTCACGCTGCACTTGGGTTTATCTTTTAAAGAATAAATCTGATGCACGTCCATGTCTTAAATCCTTTTGTCACTTAGTTGCTACCCAATTTAATTCTCGGGTAAAAGTCTTGCGCAGTGACAATGGTGTTGAGTTTTCCATGTCTGATTTTTATTCCGATCAAGGTATTCTCCATCAAAAATCATGTGTCGAAACACCACAACAGAATGGATTAGTTGAGCGTAAGCATCGCCATCTTCTCCAAGTTGCCCGTGCTCTTCGTTTTCAATCTAGAATTCCATTGAAATTTTGGTCTGAATGTATACTTACAGCCACATATTTAATTAACCGAATACACATTCCCATACTTCACAACAAAACCCCCTATGAAATTCTCTTCCACAAACCCCCTTCTTACTCCCACCTCCGAATATTTGGTTGCCTTGCCTTTGCCTCCACCACTTCCCAACATCGCCAAAAATTTGATCCTCGTAGTCGTCGTTGTGCTTTTCTTGGATATCCATTTGGTGTCAAAGGTTATATATTACTTGACCTTGATACTCACAAAATTTTTCTTTCTCGTGATGTTATCTTCCATGAATCATTGTTTCCCTTCCACACCCCTTCACTCATTCCCTCTTCTACAACATCTTCAACCCCACCAGACACAAATCTACACTTACCCGACCCTGATGCTCATTCACCATACACACATAATTCTGCCCCATCTTCCATAGAGACACAAACCTCTTTACCCTCCCACCCAGAAATCATACCCGCGCCATCCCAACCTCCACCACAACCTCGACGCTCCACTCGCACCCAACGCCCCCCTGCTTACCTCAACCAATATATATGTCCCTCCCTTCTCACAGCACCTCCACCTCAAACCATGACTTCCAACTCCTTGCAGGTTTCCCGTGATTCTCATGCTTCCTCCTCATTTTTGTCCAAGGATACTCCATGCCAATCAGGTAAACCATTCCCTCTTTCTTCCACTTTTTCATTTCATAAATTGTCACCATCTTACCATGCTTTTGCTTCCGCTATTTCCTCATCCATTGAACCATTATCCTATGGTGAAACTATTAAAAATTTTGACTAGTGCAAGGCTATGCAATCTGAAATTGCTGCTCTTGAACTCAACAATACTTGGACTATGGTTGAATTACCACCTGGCAAAAGTGCTATTGGCTGCAAGTGGGTCTACAAAGTTAAACATCATTCCGATGGCAGTATAGAGAGATACAAAGCACGCTTGGTAGCCAAAGGTTTCACACAACAAGAGGGCATTGATTACAACGAAACCTTCTCACCCGTAGCAAAATTAGTGACTGTCCGCACCATACTAGCCGCTGCTTCCATCCAAGGCTGGTTCATAAAACAATTTGATGTTCAAAATGTCTTCCTCCATGGGGACTTAGTGGAGGAAGTTTTCATGCGCCAACCTCTCGACTACTCCAAGGGTCCATCTTCTCATGTTTGCCGACTCAACAAAAGTCTCTACGGCTTGAAACAAGCCTTGAGGCAATGGTATGAAAAATTTTCTAATGCTTTGCTCACTTTTGGTTTTCAGCAATCGAAGGCGGATTATAGTCTCTCCACTCACACAACAAATGAATCCTTCACGGCATTGCTTGTGTACGTTGATGACATCATTGTGGCTAGTTCTACATTAGAATCCATTGCTACCCTTCAATGCTTTCTCAATGATCAATTCCGAATCAAATGCCTTGGTGATCTACGCTACTTTCTCGGCATTGAAGTTGCTCGATCTTCAAGAGGTATTTCCATTTATCAACGGAAATATGCTCTCGATATCTTGGCTAATGCCGGCTCCCTTGGCACTCGCCCTCTCAAACTACCAATGGAACAAAATCTGAAACTTAGTAAGGATGATGGACAGCTTCTCAAGGATCCTCTACCTTATCGAAGACTCATTGGCCGCTTGCTCTACCTCACACTAACACGGCCTGATCTCAGTTACTCTGTCCAGAGGTTAAGCCAATTCATGACAGCCCCCACATCATCTCATCTTCATGCTGCGCACCAAGTTCTTCGATATGTCAAAAGTGCACCTGGCCAGGGATTACTCTTCCCTTCCAACTCCTCACTTCGTCTCCGAGCCTACTCAGATTCGGATTGGGTCTCCTGCCCCGATTCTCGTCGGTCACTTACGGGTTTTTGTATCTTCCTCGGCTCCTCCCTTATATCTTGGCGATCAAAGAAACAAGTTGTTGTTTCTCGATCTTCAGCCGAAGCCGAATATAGAGCCATGGCTACAACTTCTTGTGAACTACAATGGCTGTCTTACATTCTCAGAGATTTACATCTCTCCATTCCTCTACCCATTGATATGTATTGTGACAATCAAGCCGCGCTCCACATTGCTGCAAATCCGGTCTTCCACAAGCGCACCAAACATATAGAGATGGATTGCCACCTCATACGCGACAAGATTCAAGCTGGTTTTCTTCGCACTTGCCACATCCGATCCTCATTCCAGCTTGCAGATCTTTTCACCAAAGCATTGCCATCAGCTCAATTTTCTTTTTTGTTATCCAAGATGGAGATAGAAAATATCTATGCTCCATCTTGCGGGGGGATGTTACCAGCTAATATACAAGCTGCCAGATTGCTCAACACTCAGCCAAATGAATTAGAGAAAATAACAAACAAGCAAGAAGAAGCATATACGGTTATTTAAGGGCATTTATGTATTATCATCTTTGTATAAAATATTTCTTTTTCTTCTATAAGTAGGATACTGTACAGCATAGCAGAGTAACGTTTTTACAGAATTAATCAAGAGAAGGATTTCTTTCCCACGTCCGTAATGCTCTGTTTCTTCTTCATTTCTGTTCAGCACTTATTTTCTTGCCTCATTTCAACCAACTCTGACATGCTGGTTTGAGGAGATGTGGTGACCCTTAGTCGAGGGAGGTATGGGTTGCTTTACGGTGGAGAGGGAGAGGTTGTGTCTGGGTGTAATTGTAAGAAACCACTGAACAAACCTTCTAAAAATTATGTAGGAATAACATTGTTCCCAAGTACTTAATCCTTGACACCATCTCCCAAATCTCTATCCAATCCAACAGAGGTGCACACAAACTCTTGCCAAAGGGCATATCCATGGGCGATAAAGATGGCAAAAACCGGCTCTGTTTGGACTTCGTGACTTGAATACTTGTTTCAAGTTTCAAGGCATGGGTTTGAGAGCTGGTGAGAGAGAGAAACGAGAGACTGAAGGAAAATAACCCAGGGAAGGAGATGGGAGATGGGTAGTCACTGCGGCACTGCGAACTAAAAAAATTAATTAAAGAATGCCACAGTGGGCGCTCCACGTCAAGCGGGACAACTTAACGGTGTACTTAGCATTTTCTATATATTAAATGAGTTTTGCTATCATCATCCTCACACGCTACACACAATATTTTTTATATTTTAAAATTTTAAAATTTTATTTTTCTTAAATTTATTGAATTCTTCTACTCATCATCCATATATCACACATTTACTCATCATCCATATATCACATATTTTGTAAGATGAAAAAAATAAAAAAGTGTTGTGTGTGGTATGTGGGGATGATGAATAGAATTTTTCATATTAAATATTTTTAAAATTTTTAATATCTATAGTGAGTTTGGTCCTCTCGGGTGAGGTTAGTTTCTTTATGATGGGTTTGGAAAGTAAGATCAGATGAAAATTTTGTAAATAGTAGTAAAACAGTTTGTAAATAATAGTGAAATAGTTTAAGTTAAATATTTTTTAGATTTTGAGAAATGATAGAGAAAAAATTAAATAAAAAATATTATAAAATTAAAAAATTGTAAGAATATAATTTTATAATATAATTTTTATTTGAGATTTGAAAAAATTGAAATTTTCTTTTTATTTAAAAAAATTGTAATAGTTAATTTAAAAATGTTATATTTAAATTATGTTAAAAAATATGATTAAAGGAGATAAAATAAAATTATATGAAAATGTTATGTCTCTTCCTAATGCCCCAAACTTGCCAGAGTTTATGCCTTTTAGACAGTTCTGTCTGAAGAGTCACAGAGATTAGATAGTGAAATATTCAAACTTTGTGAGTGTCTAAGGTTGACTGACGACGAGAAACTGAAAGTTACAGTGAGAGAAGAAGATGTTTGGTTGCCGATTGTCAAAAGCAAAAAGCGTCTGATTGTTTTTATTATAAAATAAATTTAATATATTAGATAAAATTTTATCAATTTATGAATTTACATTTACATGATTTTTTTTAACCGTAAACATCATTTTTCAAAATTATATTTATTACCGACGCATTAGATATGATCAATAATTTTCATTCAATTTCTCTACAACTTCATTTAACATACAAAAAAGAACAACCACAAAAAGATCAAATAAATAATTGTACGACACTAGCTGTGAGAACATGACCCACAAATTTCAGTTCATGTTTCGTGCCAACTCAAGCAGATTGCCAATCTCATGATTTTTGAACATCATTAATATTGGTTCTCAGATTTCGCACAGTTCGGGTTTAATATATGTTTATGAAGATCACGTGTCTATGCTATATTTTTCAATTGACTGATTAGGGATTGATCGTGTAAGGGTTTTTTTTTTCCCGTTTTAGTGGGTTTGTGAGGAGCAACTAAGAGGACAAAAAAAGAATGCTCAACCCATAACAAATAGGTCCCTCGGCCCAGCCTTCAGATAGACACCCCTCGAGCAAACTGCAGGGGGATGAGATTTGTCATCTTGAAAATCTCTCGAATAGCGAATAACGTCTAACCCTTGATGTAAGAAAGTACAGCGGAAAAAATACCTCAAGTTCAACTCACAAAATTGCTCCACAAGTTTCTCCAGATTGACAACTCACAAGCTCTTCCTGTTAGTGGCGAAATGCACTACGTAGTATAAAAACTAGAGTAACACTTAACAAATCCACAGCCTAAATACTCTTTCAAGAGATAACAAAAAGAGAGAGATTTTTTTTATTTCAGAATGGTGCCAAAACCTTCTTGAGAGGGACTATATATAGTCCACCAAAGGCTAGCCGTTACACTGCAAATAAATGCAGTGTAACGGCTTGTAACGCATGGCATTAAGCCATGCGTTACAAGACATGTAACGTATGGCTTAAAGCCATACGTTGATATGGAGAAGGGAGGGGGTCAGCCCACGTGGGCGCCCCTCCTTTCACCTGCTAACATCTCCCACTCGCACACAGTGGGCATGACCCCAGGTCTGCATCTCTCTAATGTTCTCAATCTTGTTCATACAAGTAAATAGACCGTGCGACCACCAAGCACATCTGCAGAAAGGTGGGAGTACATACACCAAATCTCTCCCTGAGAAGACCAGCATAGTAACATCCCTAAAGTGTCTGGTCATGTCCTAGACTCATTCAATCGTATCAAGATCAAGCATTTTCGAACCCTCTTGAATTAAAAAAAAACTCAGAACAATGCTTGACTACCTCCAAATCATTTCAATGTGTTCACAACCTTAGCCGCTACCAAGATGTAGCGTCATAGTTTGACGTCAGCAAACACTATCGAAGATACGATATCGTAGAATCTTCCCTTTGCACTCATATCACTTAATTTTGGTCGAATCGCTTTCCCAGCGATGCCTCTTTAGACCGTATTAATCATGGCCATAGACAGCATGCCAAAGTAGCAGTCATCACAACCTTCATCTCATGACACAGTCAAAGGTAAAGGACACTTAATAAAATGAGGCTCACACAGTGAGAAAGAGGGGAACCTTTTACTCACTTACCCATAAGGTCGTATAATCACATGTAGTATGAAACACATGCAATTGTGGATTTCTCTTTCTCAAAGAGCATATGTCTATATCAACACCATACAGATCTTGGTCTAGTCGCTCCTTAGGCGTCTAACCCGAGTTCCTCAATTTGCACGCCTCCAAGGCATCAAAGAGAATCTCGTATCTGGCTAACTACAGGCTACATAGATGGTGGGGTAACCCATGCATAGTCCTTTCAATGAACCTCATCTTAGCTCCCACTAAGGCGACATACTTTGTATCAACCAACTTATCCCTTTGGACAAGTACCTAGGGACACAATGTCTCATCTCTACTCGCTACTCAAGCGTTTAGAGGCGATCGCTCGTGTGAGTGAACCGATCTAAGCCTGTTGACATATCTTGTGTGTATTAGAAAAAACAATACAATAAAGACAATAACTGAATCATATTGTATTAATATCCCAAAGGAAATATTACATCTCAATGTCATTTGTAATAAAAATTACATTTATAATCTACGCAGTCCTAAATTCCTAACATGAGCCTCAAAGACATCTCTTGCTATCGGCTTCGTTAAGGGATCAGTAACCATGCGACTCGTAGAAAGATGTTTCAGAACCACTTCCTTTTGCGCTACCATGTCTCTGATGTAGTGATATCTGATATCTATGTGTTTGGTTCTTCCATGATACTTAGAGTCCTTAGCATATGCAAGAGCAGCCGTGCTATCGCAGAATATTGTCACCGGATCTGAAGCATCCGTGCCAATATCTAAATGCTTGAGGAACCTCCGTAACCAAACAACTTCTTGAACTGCTGCAGAACAAGCTATGTATTCTGCCTCCATGGTGGTTAAAGCTATACAGGGTTGTTTCTTGCTGCTCCATGTAATGGCGCCATTGTTGAGCAGAAAGACATACCCAGTGGTTGATTTAAGCTCATCTAGGTCACTGCCCCAGTCGGCATCGCTGTAACCTCTTAGCTGCAAATCTAAACCTTGATAGCACAGCACATAGTCTGCAGTTCCCTTCAGATATCGCATAATCCTTTTGACTGCTTTCCAGTGAGCCAGTCTAGGGTTAGATTGGAATCTACTTACTAGGCCAACTGCATAGCATATGTCAAGCCGAGTACACATCATTGCGTACATCAGACTACCCACAGCATTAGCATAAGGGACACGGGCCATCTTTTCCTTTTCTCTTTGAGTCTTAGGACACAACTCTTTAGATAAGTTCTCGCTTTTTGCAACAGGGGTGTCAATGGGTTTACATTCACTCATTAGGAAGCGTTCGAGAACTTTCTTTATGTAAGTCTGTTGGGACAAACACAATATTCTCTTTGAGCGATCTCTATAGATCTTAACTCCCAGAATGTATTCTGCCTCACCCATATCCTTCATCTCAAAATTAAAGGATAACCACTCTTTTGTGGCGACTATCAACCCTTTATCATTTCCAGCTAGTAGTATGTCGTCAACATATAATGACAACATAATAAAACTCTTCTTGGATCTTTTGACATAGACACAATGGTCCTCTGTGATCATCGTAAACCCATTCGAAAGAACGGCTCGATGGAATCTGAGGTACCATTGCCTAGATGATTGTTTTAGGCCATATATAGATCGTTTGAGCTTGCACACTTTGCGCTCTTGACCTTTGACCACAAAACCCGTTGGTTGATCCATATAGATCTCCTCATCTAGTTCTCCATTGAGAAATGCTGTCTTAACATCCATTTGGTAGAGTTCCAAATCCATGTTTGCTACTATAGCTAGAATCAGGCGAATTGAAGCAAACCTCACAACTGGTGAAAAAGTTTCTTCATAGTCTATACCCTCCTGTTGGGTATATCCTTTCGCCACTAAGCGAGCTTTGTACTTATCTATCGATCCATCCGACTTGCGTTTGACTTTAAGAACCCATTTGTTCCCAATAGTCTTACGCCCTGTCGGTAGATCAACCAGATCCCAGACCTGGTTAGTTTTCATAGACTCAATTTCATCATTAAGAGCTTTCATCCACTCATCTTTAGTAGAAGATGAGAGAGCCTCATGAATTGTCCTAGGCTCATCATCATCATGCGGAGCTACCATAAAAGCTTCCCCTTCAATCTCAAAACGACGACGGGGAATACTTTCACGTGTGCTTCTACGCGGCTGAGGTTGTTGTGATTGATTGACAAGTGGTGTGCTCCCACTCGGATTTAAGTCCTTATTTGTAGGAGCTTGAAGAATTTCTTCCTCATTCTCAACTAAATTCCTTGGAGCACTTTCCTCTTGTTCCATAATCTCATGAAGTTCTAAACTCCTATCAACCTCACCTCTACTTGGAAATTCATTTTCAATGAAGTCCACATCTCGTGATTCAATTTCAGTCACACTTCCATCAGTTTGTTCACCTATTAACACATACCCTTTAGAGTGTTCTGAGTACCTTATAAAGATACACTTCTTCCCTCTAGGGCCTAATTTCCCATACTTATGAGAAAGATCGTGAACAAAACCCGTTGAACCCCATGGCCGCAAGTTACTCAAATTGGGTTTCTCGCCGGTCCATAGTTCATATGGGGTGGAAGTTACTGATTTGGAGGGCACTCGGTTAAGAATGTAGGCAGCAGTCAAAAGTGCATCCCCCCAAAAAGAAATTGGAAGGTTTGCTTGCGCCATCATTGACCTAACCATCTCAAGCAGTGTTCGATTTCTCCTTTCCGCCACACCATTTTGCTGTGGCGTACTTGGCATCGTCAACTGTCTCTTGATTCCTTTTTCATCACAGAGCCTTTTAAATTGCTCAGAGAGATATTCTCGTCCTCGGTCAGTTCTTAGAGTTTTTAAACTCTTGTCTAACTGATTCTCAACCATCCTTAAATACCGCTTAAAGCACTCTAATGCTTCAGACTTATGGGAGATTAAGTAGACATGACCGTAACGTGAAAAATCATCTATAAATGTGATGAAGTAGACACCTCCGTGTCTTGCCCTCACACTCATTGGACCACAGATGTCTGAATGGACTAATTGCAATGGAAAAGATGCCCTAGTGGCTTTTCCAAACGGTTTTCTCTTAGCTTTTCCCATTAGACAATGTTCACATGTGGGCAAGATGACTTTAGCGAGATTGCCTATTAAGCCCTCTCTAGCTAACCGAGTCATTCTATCTTGCCCTATATGGCCAAGCCTAGCATGCCATTTATATGAATCCATATTATCAGATGCAGAAAGAAAAGTAATTGACTCATTCATATTTGAATAATTCAAATTTAATATCATAAAACCGTCTTGAAGAAAAGCATTGCCATAAAACACATGGCCCAAATGAAAGGAAACATAATTGTTTTCAAATACAATCTGAAAACCAAGTTTTAATAGAGTAACTACGGAAAGTAAATTTCGTCGGATTTCGGGAGCGTATAGCACATTGTGGAGGAAAAGAGTGCGGCCACCCCGCAAGTCCAGCTTGTAGGTACCAAGTCCCAGTACCTCCACGCTAGCTCCATTCCCCACCTTGATATCACGACTCCCAGCTGGAATCCGGCGATACTCCACAAATCCGACTCTGTCTCGCGCTATGTGTTCGGTCGCTCCTGAATCAACAATCCACATAGGATAGGAATGAGCAACCATCACATGGCTAGTTACAAAAACAATGTGAGAAAAGTCAGAGTGTACCTTCTTCGGCTCAGTGCAGTCACGAGCGAAGTGGCCATTCTTTCCACAGTTAAAGCACTCTAATTTCGACTTGTTCTTCCTGCGCTTGCCCCTCTTGCTGCGTTGGGAAGTTCCTGATACCTTCTTGATTTGTCCAGCAGCTACTCCATTCTTGGGCTTCTTGCGCTTAGGCCTTGATGCCTTGCGTGAACCAAAATTAGCCACATAGGCCGTATGATTGGACTTAGCAGCCTCTAGGCGCTCAGCCTCCAATTCTAAATGACGCGAGACATCATCAAAGTCTTTGATATTCTCGTTATGCGTCAGGTTCTGGCTCATGTTCTCCCAAGAATTCGGTAGTGATCTTATCACTGCCTGCACTTGCTGTTCATCTGTCAGGTTGTTTCCTGCCGACCTAAGTTCGCGGATCATAGTTGACATAGCCCTAAGATGCTGCTTCATCGTGTGGTCAGAGCGCATCTTATAGGAGTAGAACCTCATGGTTAATCCATGCAACCTAGTGGCTGAAGTTCCACCAAACTTCAATTTTAAAGCCTCCCACATGCTTTGGGCAGTGTCATGGACCTCGAACTCACACATTAGATCATTATGCATGCTACTTAACATTATTATGCGCGCGCACCGATTTTTCTTAGCCCATTGAGTATAGGCTTGTTGATCTATATTATGTTGTTCCGAGGTCCCTTGCACGGGCACAGTAAGGGTGTGAGACAAGGCCTCCAAGACCTCTTGCTCATCTAAGACATATTGGATCTTTCGATGCCATATGTCATAGTTTTCCCCATCTAATTTCTCCCCCTTGTTTAAGTCGGCAACTATAGTCTTGGATGCCATATCACTACAATACGCAAAGAAGGGATATTATACACACACCTAAGAAATCTGCCGCGTCCTTTCAAGAAAGAAAAAAAATAATTTAGACATGTCGCAAGATCGAAAAATCGCTAGGCTTCATAATCATCTCTTGCGCCACAATATCCAATTATTAAATTTCTAACCTAATTCCCGCGCAAATTAAAAAAAATATGGGAGAATTAATCATCATAAATCTCAACCATACTCCCACTATCTTAAGTAGTCTCCTAGTCCTAGTCATATGTAAAGACATAACCTACTAAAATCGCAGTAACCTTTTGGGCCAGTCTACAAGGACAGCTACCCAGACCATAGCAACCTGTTGGGCCAGTCTACAAAGACAGCCAGACTACAGTGACCTGTTGGGCCAGTCTACAAAGATGGTTCATATGAGACCATTACAGTCCATTTTTCTTGTTCCATCAGTGCATTTACAGTTCTTACTGGGGCCACTGTAGTCTTTTTGGCTATACAATGCATTTACAGTTCTTACTGGGGTCACCATGGTCTTTTGGCTATACAGTGCATTTACAGTTCTTACTGGGGTCACTGCAATTCTTTCAGCCTATCATTTACACTGACAATTCTAACTAAGACTACTTAGTGAGAATTTTCTATTTTATCATAAAAAAAATAAGACTAATGTCTAAACATCCAAGTCTAACATTCATAGATGATAAAATAATGACATTTCCACATGTTCAATACACACATACATGTTATCACATTTAATAAAAAATTAAATAAAAAGATCACATGTAATATAACATTATAAAAAAAAATAGCATGAATATAACCATATATACACATGTAATCACATTTAATCTAAAATATTAAATAAAAGATCACATGTTATATAACAATATATCTAAGCATATAAAAAATAATTATTTTATTTTATTATTATTATTATTATTATTATTTTAATAAAAAAATAACCCCCACCTAAAGCAAAGGAAAATCGCAACCTCGTGGTGCGCATAATCCTTATTTAATCAGTGGTTTTTGGTTCAAATCCTATATGCCATTTTTATTCTCTTACTTTTTTGTATTTTGTGTTTAAAAAAAAACAAGGCTGGGCCGAAAATGGCCCAGACCCTTTTTTTTTTTTTTTTTAATAGAACACTAAAGGGCCGAATGGCCTAGCCCAAAAAAAAAACTAATGGGCCGAAGCCCAGGCCCATTATAAAACAAAGATGACCGAAGTCATCTCCTTCCTCCAGATGGCTACTGTTCACGTGAACAGTAGCCGTTTCACAGCAGCAGCTCAGCTGCCGCTTGGGTCCACCACGAGCAGTGCTAACTGCTTCCATTGGCCGGAAACAGTAGCGTCAAGCCGCTACGTGGCGCCGCAGCACCTCACTGGTGCGCGCTGCACCACGGTGGTGCACGCAGCACGCAGGTGGTGCGCGCTGCACCCAGGGGGTGCGCGCTGCACCTCTGTGGTGCGGCAGCACCCAGGTGGTGCGCGCTGCACCATCCTGGTGCGGCAGAACCCAGGTGGTGCGCGCTGCACCACCCTGGTGACCTCTGCACATTGCGGGGAGCACCACTGCGTTGGTGCTCCTTCGCAGTAATTTTTTTTTTTTTATTTTATGAATTTAAAAAAAAAAAGACTACAAAAATGGAATCCAGATTTCTCACATAAAAAAAACTGGGAACAATTTAACATGCGCTCTGATACCAATGTAATAAAGTACAGCGGAAAAAATACCTCAAGCTCAGCTCACAAAATTGCTCCACAAGTTTCTCCAGATTGACAACTCACAAGCTCTTCCTGTTAGTGGCGAAGTGCACTACGTAGTATAAAAACTAGAGTAACACTTAACAAATCCACAGCCTAAATACTCTTTCAAGAGAGAACAAAAAGAGAGAGATTTTTTCTATTTCAGAATGGTGCCAAAACCTTCTTGAGAGGGACTATATATAGTCCACCAAAGGCTAGCCGTTACACTGCAAATAAATGCAGTGTAACGGCTTGTAACGCATGGCATTAAGCCATGCGTTACAAGACATGTAACGTAAAGCCATACGTTGATATGGAGAAGGGAGGGGGTCAGCCCACGTGGGCGCCCCTCCTTTCACCTGCTAACACTTGAGTACCTATCCACATGAACGAGTGGGAAGCAAGGAGTACCCTCGATCCTCTGACAATATGACATAGACGGACTACCAAAGATACTGACAGAGTGAGGCAAATCGAAAAACCACGTGCATTAATGGCATCATTATCCAAACAACAAGTCACATTAATGACGTCGTCGCAAAGGCAAGCCGTATTAAAGAATCCTGACAATGGGAACAATAGTGAGGATGTAGGTCTCACGAGACAAGCATGATATGTTCCTCTTAAACTCCCAATATAAATAACAATCTCCAGGTACGAAAAAAGCTCCCTACTCTATTATTATTTATAAATTTTCAAAATACTCTACTGATTTTAATATCGGAGACTCCATAATCATAAGACTGCCCTCTCCCAACTTCTTTTTTATTCGTTTTCACAAGCCTAACTTTGAAGATCCAAGTTGCTGGAACTTAGTCCAAAGACGTATAAAACATGACGTTAACAGTGACATTACCTTACGTCAACAAATTACTTCAAATTTTAAACACTAATGTAATTTAATTTGTGATATAAATATGATCTTTAAAGTTGATTTATGCATTCTGGTCTTGTTTGTTTTCAAGACCAAAATTTAAAATTTTGAAAATTTTAAAAACCTCTCATCTCATCATTACAACTTTCTCAAATTTCTAAATAAAATAAAATAAACAATTCAACTTTTTCAAATTCTAAAATAAATATAATATTAAAAAATATATTTTAACAATATTTTATTCAACTTTTCAACTTTAATCTTATTTCATTTTATCTCTAAAAATAAACGAGATCAATTATTCATAATACTCATTATGTACTAAGCAAGAGCTTGTGAGCTTTTTTTTTATTTTTTTATTTTTAAAAAACAAGAGCTTGTGAGCTGTTTTTATTTTAAAAAACAAGAGTTGTGAGCTGATGGAACGGGAAATATGTCAATGACCATACACGTCTATCTTTCTCTGTATTTTGCGGACAACTTACATGGTCAGTAGAGCACTGGCATGACTAGCCAAATCTTGATTAAGTAGCAGTAGCTAAAAAGTAAATCCATTATTTTCTCTGAATTTGGTCAGATACTCTTTTATCTCAAAAATAATATTTTACTTTAAAAATATTTTCAATGACTACTATTAGATAATTAGATTAAGAAAAAAATAGTTAAGAAATAATAATTTTAAGTAAAAATTAAATTATTATTTAATATATGAAGTGTATTTATAAAATATAAAAAAAATTTTATTAAAATATATAATATAATATAATTATTTTTAATTTTAAATGAATAGTCCAATATAGATTAACCTCTCTACTGGTTAGATCAAAACTTTCAAAATCTCAACTTTCAGTCCAATTTAGACTTGAGAATGACTAGACGGTTCTCAATGTTCTTAAATCTCAATCGATTTTGTTTGCTAAAAGACGGCACCATTCTTCAAAGAAACTTCTCATTTTCTTGTCCATTAAAATAAATATCATTTCTCATTTAAATTTGGTTATTCTCAATTATCGTACGTGTTATATAACACATTTTATATAACAGTCATTTAAGTAGTTATCAGATAAAGCCATTTAAAATGAACTACGTAACATTACATGTCATTTAACTACTATTACATTAAGCTGATGTAAATGATTTGTATATTAATAAAATTAAGATCGATAAATAATACCACATCATTTAATCTTAAAGATTGGTTCTAACTTCTAAGTGCAAAAGCCTTAATTTTAGAGGCATATATTCTCCCTAAATCTAAGATTGAACCTTTAAATATAATTAATTTTTATAGACCTCCTTCCATATATGAAAAGCCACACCTTCGTAACATGTATTTATGAAAAATGTAAAATAATTTTTAAATTTTAAAATAAAAATTATATTAAAAAATAATATTATAATAAAAATTTATTTAATTTTTAATTTTCATCTCAATCTTATATTATGTGTAAACGAGATCTAAAATTTTCTAGCATTAATAATAATAATAATAATAAACTATAGTCACCAGCTCTATGAGAAATCGACTAGATGCCGCCCCGTGACTCCGTCTTCAAAGACCGTTCAACGGCGTGATTGTCCGTTATAATACGAAATTAATATCTATTTCCAAAGAAGAAAAAAGGAAAAGAAAAATAAAATAATACCAAAAGGAAATAGGGTACTTCTTCTCTCTCCCGCACAGATCGCACAGATCTGCTAGCTTTTCGCTTCCTGGCATCAAATTTTCTGTCTTGGCTCCCAACGCTCGAAACAACACAGTCATCCAAGGTCAGCTCCCCCACATTCACAGCTTAATTTTTCTCCCTAATTTACCCTTTATTCATTTTCTGATTTCGATCCGTGCCCTACTTTATGGTTTACAATCTTTGATTTTGTCTGTTTTCTGTTTTTTTCATCTGCTCCTTTGTTTTCCCCTTTGACGTTGCATTTAATCTCTTTACTGATTTTCTTGTGCTATCTTTCTTATGGATCTTGGAGAACATTGTCTGTTCAATATATGTAGACCTAAACCTAACCCTTACCATCTGTTTGGTTTCCGAGAAATGCTTGGGAATACAATGGTATGGAAAATAAAAGAATGGATCTCACCTCTATTATTGTCAAGGTGTATCTGGGTTAATGATTGCCGTTTCCTAGCATTTTGGTTGATGTGCTTGAGAAGTAATTGAATGTCTGTTTTCATTCACTTAACTCTTGTTACTGCAAAAATTGATTTTATAGTTTCAAATATACCGAAATGTATATATGTATGCATGTATATATTGTACACGCAAATACACAAGCTTAATGATATACATACATGCAATGTATTTAATGGTGTATACTTGGTTTGATTGAAGCTTACCGTCTTATTGTGAAGGTTTATTTGAATGGAGGGAATTGGGGGCGACAGTGCAGCATCAACACCTGTGAACATATTTTGGCAAGATGTGTGGAGGCGGTACCAGTATTTTCTGGATAAGACAACTCCACATGCAGTCTATAGATGGATTGGGACCCTTGTTGTAGCGTTGATCTACATTTTGCGAGTTTATTATGTTCAAGGGTTTTACATTATCTCATATGGTCTGGGGATTTATCTGCTGAATCTTTTGATTGGATTCTTGTCGCCTTTGGTTGATCCAGAGATGGAAGTTTCAGATGGGCCTATGCTGCCAACAAAAGGTTCTGACGAATTTAAACCATTCATTCGCCGGCTTCCAGAGTTCAAGTTCTGGTAACTGAACAATTTTCCTGTTGTCCAGTTTCTGTTATCAAGTGATGTGGTTCTGGCATATTAAAATTTCAACGCATCCTTAGCAACCTATACGAAGACATTCTTGGTCATCACTACTAGTATTCTCTTCAAAATTTCTAATGTTTGAGTCATTTTATGCATGCTTTTTATGCTATCTGTATACATTAGCATGAGATAACATCATAGGATTTCAGTCCTATTGTGTTGGCCTTCGGGATCAAAGTAATGATTAACAGGAATAGTCGGGGGCATTCGTATTTCATAGTCAGAGGTGAAATTCTTGGATTTATGAAAAACGAACAACTGCGAAAGCATTTGCCAAGGATGCTTTCATTAATCAAGAACGAAAGTGGTGGCTCGAAGACGATCAGATACCGTTCTAGTCTCAACTATAAATGATGCTGACTAGGGATCGGCATATGTTGCTTTAAGGACTCCGCCGACACCTTATGAAAAATCAAAGTCTTTGGGTTCCAGAGGGAGTATGGTTGTAATACTGAAACTTGAAGGAATTGATGGAAGGGCACCACTAGGAGTGGAGCCTGCGGCTTAATTTGACTCAATATGGGGAAACTTACCAGGTCTAGACATAGTAAGGATTGATAGACTGAGAGCTCTTTCTTGATTTTATGGGTGGTGGTGGTGCATGGCCGTTCTTAGTTGGTGGAGCCATTTTTCTGGTTAATTCCGTTAACGAACGAGACTTCAACCTACTAACTAGCTATGCGGAGGTGACCTTCCACGACTAGCTTCTTAGAGGGACTATGGCCGCTTAGGCCAAGGAAGTTTAAGGCAATAACAGGTTTGTGATGCCCTTGAATGTTCTGGGCCGCATACGCGCTACACTAATGTATTCAATGAGTTTATAGCCTTGGCCGACAGGCCTGAATAATATTTGAAATTTCATCGTGATGGGGATAGATAATTGCAATTGTTGGTCTTCAACGAGGAATTCCTTGTAAGCGCGAGTCATCAGCTCGCGTTGACTACGTCCCTGCCCTTTGTACACACCGCCCATCACTCCTACCGATTGAATGGTCCGGTGAAGTGTTCGGATTGCGGTGACGTGGGCTATTCTGTTAGGGACCTCGGTCAAGTCCCTAAACACTATGATCTGCACGCCTATGCCCTCCTTGTATTGACCGAATGCCAAGTCCTCTCTTGCTTGGATATGGCGCAACAATGGTGATGATGAAAATTTTGGTATGGTGAGGTTAAGTGTTTAGGGTGGTTTGGTGTTTGGGAATGATGGAAAAGATGATGAAGTGCAAAGGGCTCCAATGCATGCAAGAGGCGCACAACTAGGATGGGAGCACTAGGGTTGGCGCCACTTTGGGGTTTGGAATTAGGGTTTAGGTGTAAGAAGGGTATTGATGGAAAGATAGGAAATATTTGGGAAGATGGGTCTTTAGGGTTTCGGCTAGGTTAATGGCTTGATATGGTAAGTGGTGGTCGGCTATATGATTTGATATGGAAGGATATTAGTGTTCAAAAAGTCTAAGAACACTAATATGGAAAGTGGATTTTGGCTAGGGCTAAAGATGTTGGAAGAAGGGTGATTTGGTAAGTGGCCAATTATGGTAAGTATGGGGATTTCGGCTAAGGCTTATGATGGATTGGATGAAGGGTATTTTGGGGTAGTGGCCAAATATAATAATTAGAGCAAACAGTAGGTTAGCCGAAATTATGAGTGGGAATGGATCAAATGAATAATGGAATGGAGGCACAATGCAATTGATAAGAACACTCAAGAACAAAAAAAACAAAAAGATAAACATTCAACAATGATTCGCGGATTGCACAATGTTGAAAGAAAATCTCATATATTGATAAATTGAATCACACCAATTTAATGAATTGCATGGAGTGATCCTCTCTTTGGGATTCACAAATTTCACCTAAAAAGCCCAAGTGCAAAGGCACCAAAATTATGATCTCCTAAACAAATATTCTCCCACTAGGATAATTGCCAAAAGATGTAAAAGAAATATTTAAGGGTCCTATTTATAAATGTTACAACTTAGAAACTCTCAAAAAGTCCATTGAAAATAATTAAATAAATAAAATAAGAAATAAAGTTTGAAAGCAATAAAATAGTGGTGGATGGACCAAGGTGGCCCGTGGCATGCTATGGCCCATGGATGGGTCATGGTGACTCATCGTGGTTCGACATGGTGCCATGAATGGTTGGTTGGTTGGTTGGCATGGCATGTGGCCGTGCATGGTTGGCTGATGGGCATGGCAGGGGCCACGCATGGGCTGGCTGGATGGCACGGCAGGGTGCCTTGCATGGCTTGTTGAGGGGCATGGCAGGGAGCCACGCCTAGGCTTGTTGGGTGGCACGACATAGTGCCGTGCATGGCCCAGGCTAGTGGCCTGGGCGTTGAGGCTGCAAGGCATGGGTTGGGGCAATGCGCTAGATGGCATGCCATTGGCGTGCTCTGCATGGCATGAGTTGGGGCTATGCGCTGGATGGCATGCCACTAACCTCGCTAGCGTGCGGCACGGGGGGCTGTGGGCATAGGTGCATGCCCATGCGTGCCCAGGGGCATGGCTATGCAGTGCAGGATGGGCGTGCGCCTGGTGGGTGTGTGTAGGATGGTGGGCATGAGGCCATGCGTGCACATGGACGTGCGCAGGGCCTTGCGGCGCAAATGGATGTGCATGGCCTGCATGCTGGGCGCCCCGTATGTGTCAAAGGCACGGGCCAAGGCATGCATGTGGCCTGTCCGTGGGCATGCTGGGAGCTCCGTGCGTGACAAGGCATGGGCCAAGGCATGCTTGTGGCATGGTCAAGGAGCATGTCCCTGACATGTCTAGGACATGAGCGGCACTTCTAGAGGCAACTTTCCTAGGGGCTCTGACAGGTTTGCTGCCGGTGATGTCGCGAGAAGTCTATTGAACCTTATCATTTAGAGGAATGAGAAGTTGTAACAAGGTTTCCGTAGGTGAACCTATGGAAGGCTCATTGTCGATTCCTACCCAGCAGAACGACCTGTTAACTTGTAATAAACTTCTGGGGTGTGGGTGTAATGCCCCCTCCTCATGTGTGTTGGGTCAATCTTCTCGTTGCCTTGCCAATCGAACAATGAACCCCAACGCGGTCTGCACCAAGGATAAAAATTTACTTATCAAAAAAATATATTTCCCTTGCTTGAAAGTTTTTTCTTTTTCAACGAAGTATAACTCTTCTCATGGATGATCATATTACACAACTTAGTTGACTTATTTCCACATGACATGCTATGTGGCTTAAGACTTCTAGTGTGCTAAACTTAATTGCTTAGACTTAGCTTTCCCATTACTGATTTACGCATACGGAATGGCTGCCACTTCTCTTTACATTGAATGCTTTAGCTAAATGGTGCAAGGTGCATGTGCTGGTAACTACCATCAAGTTTGCACTTGAGACTTATTTTTACTAAGACTTAAGGTCACTCTAGGCTCTAATGATTAGGTATGGACTTGGGCTCCAAAGGTGGACTTTAATGTGTAAATACTTGAGTATAGGAAAGTGTTGAAGAATCCCACATTGCTTGGGAAAGAGAGTTCTTGCCTTCATAAGGATTTCAAGGGGTGCGAACTGACATTTGACTAGCCCTTTTATAGTATGACTTTAAAAGTGGCTTGGACTTTCTATTATAACTAGACTCCCTTGGAAATCCCTATAAAGGGCAAGAACTCTCCTTCCCAACAATGTGGGATTCCATTCACTATCTTCCTATACTCTATCAAGGGTGTTACATAGGGCCTCAAAAGTTTCTGAGTGTTAGTGTTTGTCGTTATTTTTTTTTTTTAAGTAAATGATTATATTGATATGAATAGGCATCGCCCAAGTACACAAGATGGTATACAAAAGGTAACACCTATTTACGAAGAGGAAATAGAAACTAGAAATTCATGAAAATTGAGGCCACAGAAATCTACAGCTGTGGCCGATAGAAAAAGAGTGCTGACAAAAAATAATCTAAGTTCTTCTAATGAATGCTCTGTCTTCAAACGTCCGGTCATTTCGCTCCTTCCATAGGCACCACAGAATACATATCGGAACCATTTTTCACACCGCTGAGATTGGGAGACCTCATAGATTTGTCCAACTGGTCATGAAAAAGAGTGTTTGTCATTATTTCTGCACTGTGTCAGTGGAGTTGACCTTACTGTAACTCCTAAAATTGTCTTACACATGGTTTGAGTAGTTGAAAGAATGACTTATTGGGAGTTAATAGCATAATGCTAAAGGTTTAATCAAGTGTCCTAGGAAGGTCCAAACAGCAACTGTCTGAAGCTGTGGTGGTATTGCAGAATTTCCGTAGTGGCCTAAACTCCATTCTCTTGAGTTCTAGCATGCATACAATACCCCTTTCATCCAAATAATGCATGAGTTCTTATTTAATTTTACTGACAAGCACAAGTTCCTACTCAGTCTTCGCTGTATATCGTGATCATTGCATTGAACAGATTTTAAAAAATTAAAATGCCAGGAAGATCAGTTTGTTTTCTCTTTGAGAAGTTTATCAATCGTGAAAGTCCTTATTTTTTAATTCAACTCACAATCTCAAAATCTGTCATAAATCTGCCATTTAACCATGATCAGCACTTAGGTTCAAATCCCCTTGGGTGCAAACAATCTCTAATATTTTGAAGCTGAGCAGTTGAAGAAGAGTAGAAGGAAATGGCTTTATTGGATTGTTGGTTTGGTGCTGGCTCTGTTGTTGGTATGCCTCCTTTTCATCATAATATTTTGAACTCCTCTCCTGAGTTCAAAAAATGACTAGGATGCGTGATTCTGATTCCTGGGATGGAAGAAAAGTATGGGCGGTTTGCTGTGTATGGTGGGATATCAGAATATGAGGGATGTTTGGCATGGAGGAGTTTTTGTATCCGGGTCTTGCTCTCTAATACTTGTGTCATTTGGACGACTATCTGTGATGATATCTCTTCATCTTCGATTTGGATTTTGTGGATGGTGGTGTTCTTCTACTGAGGAGGCTTGTTAATTGGGGGTTTCTTCCTCGGTTTTTCTTTTTGGTTGCCAATGAAAAAAGCACATTAAATTGAGACTCCTAAATTATTGAGGCTTCTTTTCATTTTTTAATTTGTTAATTTAAAAAATGGAGCTTACTGGATTGGTGGGCTAAGAAATGGGTTTTGGGTCCACACTCTCTTCTATTATGTTGAATCCGGTGAACAAGAATGGGCTTTCATTAGGAACAGACTTTCGTACCTGGCCCAAGTCAATCGGGGGTTACTCCATAAATATTAAACGCCAAAACTATGCAACAAAGTAGCAAACCCAAAACCCACTCCAGAAAAAGAATCACAACCCTGAAACCTGAAACCCTGAAAACTCAACAAATCCCAAAACCCAAAAAACCTAAACCGCCAAACCCTAAAACGAGAGGGCCTCGTTTATTTTCGCAGATGAGATGAGATGAGATAAAAGTTAAAAGTTGAATCAAGTGTCCTAGGAAGGTCCAAACAGCAACTGTCTGAAGCTGTGGTGGTATTGCAGGATTTCCTTAGTGGCCTAAACTCCATTCTCTTTAGTTCTAGCATGCATACAATACCCTGGTCATCCAACTAATGCATGAGTTCTTAATGCATGAGTTCTTATTTAATTTTACTGACAAGCACAAGTTCCTACTTAGTCTTCGCTGTATAACGTGATCATTGCATTGAACTGATTTAAAAAAATTAAAATGCAAGGAAGATCAGTTTGTTTTCTCTTGGAGAAGTTTATCAATCGTGAAATTCCTGATTTTTTAATTCAACTCACAATCTCAAAATCTGTCATAAATCTGCCATTTAACCATGATCAGCACTTAGGTTCAAATCCCATTGGGTGCAAACAATCTCTAGGGGCCATCGGATTGAGGAATTTTTCCCCTAAATTACCCGTGGTGCACTTGTGGGAAATTCCTTGTTGAGGGCCTGTGCACCCTTGGGATTAGTTGGGACGCTGTTTCTGGACACCCGGTGCCAATAATTAAAAAAAAAAACCCATGATCAGCACTTATACAGCCTACAGAAGCCTTAACAAAATCCTTGCCTTCGGTTTTTCGCCATGTACTAAAGGAAGACCTAAGCGGTAGAATTTGTCAACTTGAATTCCATGTGTGAGAACCAATTTCTTGTGTTTCTTGCGGTTGATCCAGTTCGCCCAAGAAACATTAAGGAATAATCAGAGTTGTTACGAAAGGGAAAATTCTCGTCTCATGGAAATCTTCAAGAAAAACTCACCTTTGTTCAGTTTAGAGTTGCACAAAAAAATTGCTGCCTCTAGGGATCTCTTCTAGGTTTTGATTTTGGCTGTTTGGTGTGAAAACTTCTCAAAACTCACTTCTATGCTGTGGCAGCACGAAAAAGAAGAACATGCTTTCTTTATAGAACTCAGGGTTTGCTGAGAATCTGTATAGAGTCGTAGGAGGGATTTACTGATATGTTTTTCAGGGATATAAAAAGGAAACTTGATCAAAATCTTTGAATTTTCTCACTTTGAAAGGACTTTTATTAAAAAGGAAAAAAAAAAATCTCGCTTTAAAAGGGCAACAGATCTCGGAGATGGTTCTTAGGGATTCTCTTCTTGACTTTTGATGAAAACTTGAGGAAATAGCTTGCTATAGGGGCTGACAGACCTGGCAGAGGAGAGGATTAGTTGATAAACGTGTTTTAAAGATTATTTCAATAGAAAACCTAGTTGAAACACTTTTACTGCATATTGTCACATCGTGCCATTTATTTGAGTCACTTTTTGTTTTTATATTTTAATGTTACCCATGCATGACGAGGACGGGTCCACATATTAATTAGTTTTTTATTTTTTATTTTTATAAGAAAATAAGAATTTTTATTGAGTAGAATGAAACTAGGCAATGCCCAAGTACACTGGAAGTATACAAAGTGAGACACCTAATTACATTCTAGAAAGTTGAAAAGAAGATAGAAACTCATGGACATTCCCACCCTTCAATACAATGGCAGAAAACCACTGTAAAAGAGAGAATATAAAAAAAATCCAGATTTTCCCCACTGCACTCTCCTTGTTGTTAAAGCACCTATCATTCCTTTCCGACCATATACACCACATTAAGCACAAAGGTATCATTTGCCACATTGCTGCCAGTTGAGCGCTATTATGCCTCCTGTTCCAACACGCTAGTAGTTCCACCACACTCTTAGGCATGACCCAATTCAGCCCTGCTCTATTAAGGATACCTTCCCATTACTCCCCAGCCCCCTCATAATGTAAAAGCAAATGATTTATCAATTCCCCATTCCTTTTACGCCTAGCACCACTCCATGACCACCATACCCCGCTTCCTCAAATTGTCAACCATCAAGATCTTCCCAAGTGCAGCTGTCCAAGTAAAAAATACAACTTTAGACGGCACTAAGACCTTCCAAATACTCTTCCACGAAAAGAATGTGGACTGCTGGCTTGTCAAAGCCTTGTAAAAGGATTTTTTCTCCACATTTGAATCCACAACATACGGTCACCCCTATTTCTTCCCAACTTTGTTGAATACAAGTAGCTGTAAAAATCTGCCATCTCGTCAAGTTCCCAATCATGAGCATTTCTAGTAAACGTGACATTCCAAGTAACCGTCCCGTTGGCACGACACAACACATCTGAAACTGCAGCTTGCTGATTTCCAGCCAAATTAAATGCAATTGGAAAAGCAATAGAAAGAGGAATATCCCCACTCCAAGCATCAAACCAAAAACGGGTTCTTGCTCCATCCCCCCACCTCAAACCTAATATGTTTTTCAAAGGTGTTTCTCCCCTGACCACCTACTCTACCCATATCCATCTCTACTCATATGCTAGAGTTTGTAAGGGAGACATTTTCCTAGTGAAGAAAAGAAGCATTTTTTTTTTATAGGTAATCAAGAAGTTATATTCATAGAAATAAGCAAAGCCCAAGTACACAAGAAGTATACATAAGGAATACCTAGCTAGAGGTTACAATAGAAAGTAGAAGGTCATGGACCCTTAGCTCGTTACAAACTATGGCCCCCACCCATAAAAACAATGACTTAAGAGAGAAAACTTTTAGTTTATCCATAGTTCTTTCTTGATCTTCGAAGCTTCTGGCGTTTCTCTCCATCCAAATACACTAACTCATACATATTGGGACCATTCTCCAAATTGCCGCTACCTTTGAATTGCCATGGAGTCCTCTCCAGCTTGCTAGGAAATCCACCAATCTAAGAGGCATGACCCAAGACAATCCAATTCTTGAGAAAAAATTATCCCACATGAACCTGGCCACCTCACAGTGTAAAAGTAGATGATCTATTGATTCCCCATGCTTCTTACACATACAACACCAATCCAGCACAGTTACCTGTCATTTCCTCAGATTATCTGTAGTAAGGATCTTAACCAAGGATGATGTCCAAACGAAAAAAGTTGCTTTTGAAGGAGCTTTCGTCTGCCATATGTTCTTCCACGGGAACTTAGTCATTCCAGGGCTCGTCAGTGCTTGATAAAATGAACTAACAAAGAAAATACCTTTCTTGGAATGGTTCCAGTGCATCATGTCTCCGGTGCCCCCTGAAATACTTACTGAATGGAATGCTGCAAAGAATTCCGTAATAGAATCCAATCCCCAATCTTGGGCTGCCGTATTGAAATAAATGTTCCATTGAGGGGAACCATTTGAAAAGGCCAAAAGATTGGCAATTGCTGCATCCTTTTCTCTAACAAGCTCAAAGATAGCGGGGAAGGTGTCTCGGAGACAATGGTTACCACACCATTTGTCAAACCAAAAACTGACATGAGAGACATCGCCCACAATAAAATGTTCATATCCTCAAAAGGACTCCCAAAGACTCTTAATGTATTTCCACAACCCCACTCCATGTGTACCTCGTACCTCATTCGAGCACCATCCTCCCCAAGCCTCCGCAAACTGTGAATCAATAACCGACTTCCATAAGGCCTCTCTTTCGTGTTGGTACCTCCACAACCATTTACCTAAAAGAGCTTGATTGAAAGAAAATAAGCGTTTTTATCACATGAACTATTAGGATTTTGATTAGGATTAGTATTGACACACACACTCTCTCTCTCTCTC
>QEOT01008384.1:82344-104238 GCA_003123785.1 Pterocarya stenoptera | reverse complement strand
TGATTCCAACCTTGGTAGCTTCCCTTTGGATAATAGTACTTTCATCCCTTTCTCACTCATGTGACCAAGCCTTTGATGCCATAGGTTGGCATTTGCATCAGCAATGGCAACAGTATCTCTAATATTTGAAGTCATGTACAAAGTACCTATTTTTGTGCCTTAAGCTACTACCATAGCTCTCTTCGTTATCTTCCACGTGCCACCAGTAAATAATACCGAATGCCCATCAGCATCAAGTTGTCCTACAGAAATCAGGTTCCTCATGAGCTTAGGAACATGTCGCACCTTTTGTAGCAACCATGCACTTCCATTGGGCAGATTGATTCGTACATCTCCCATACCTTCGATGTCCAATGCTTCACCATCTGCTAAGTACACCTTCCCGAAATTGCCAGTGACATAATTCTGCATGATTTCTCAGTGTGCTGTAGTGTGGAAGGAGGCTCCTGAATCCAACACCCAAGATTCAATTTGGCTGTCGACTGAAAGGAGTAAGGCATCTTGGAGGTCTTCTGTTGTGGCATTGGCGGATTCATGTCCATTCTTCTTCTTTGCTTCCTTGCAATTATTTTTGAAGTGGCCAGTCTTGCCACAATTCCAGCATTGTACTTGTTTTCCAGACCTAGACTTACTTCTGCCTCTTTGGGACTTTGACCTGCCCCGATTTGAACTTTTATTGGCTCCTCTACCTCTCGTCTCGAGGTTTAAGGTAGAACTAAAAGTTGATGCTTCACCTGCATCTCTTCTGCGAACTTCCTCACTAAGAATATGGTCTCAGATATCTTGGTATTTCATCTTTGTTTTGCCATAAGAGTTGCTAACAGCTGTTCTCATGGCCTCACAACTTTTTGGCAGTTGAGCCAAAGCAATCAGCACACGTACTTCATCATCAAATTCAATTCCTACTGAGGCCAATTGATTGATGATGGTGTTGAACTCATTCAAATGTTGAACAACTGGAGTTCCTTCTGCCATTCTCAAGTAGAATAGCTTGTACATCAGGTGCACTTTATTGTTGGCTGATGACTGCTCGTACATGTTTGAAAGAGCCTTTATCAAATCTGCTGTGGTCTTTTCCTTTCCCATATTGTGTGCAACTGATCTTGACAATGTTAGTCGAATGACTCCCAACACTTGTCTATCAAGGAGACTCCACTCTTCATCTTTCATGTCAGTTGGCTTTGTTCCTAGGAGTGGAAGATGTAGTTTCTTCCCATAGAGGTAATCCTCTATCTGCATTCTCCAATAGGCAAAGTCTGTACCATCAAATTTCTCGATACCAGCGACTTTAGCTTCCTCTCGGGCCATAACTTTACAATTGAGTCCAAATTTGAAGAAACAAAGATTGCCGTTGCGTTCGGAATGCTCAAATTAGCTGGAAATGAGTCCGAAATCATGAAAATCATATCAAAATTGAGCTTAAACGGGGCAAAACAATTTCTGCCAACTAGAGTGCGACACGTGGCAGGCTGACGCGACTCGGCTCAGGAATCGGCTCGGCTCAGCTCAGGGACACGGCTCGGCTCGGCTCAGAAGTGCGGCTCGGCTCAGGGACACGACTCGGCTCGGGTCTGGACCAAGTCTGGACCGGTTCCGGGTCGGGTCTGGATCGGTGGGCCGGGTCGATCCGTCTTCAACCTCTGGATGGCGCGTGCGGCGCGTGTGCGCGTGGGAGGCGCGTCTGCATGGGCTACGTCGGCGTGTGCGGCTTATTCCGGGCTCCGTTTGAGACGAAATTTTCACCAGAAATTTCGTCTAGATCTTTTTAATCTAGTGGTACTTTTAAAACTTGATTTCGATCAAGTTTCAGGAATGAGTTTTTAAAAAAAACTCCTGTCCTCCAACACGCTCTAATACCAGTTGTTGGGACTTCGCATGAGACAGAAAATAAACCTAGATTATAGAGAGACAAGATTTAAGTGGTTCGGCAACTGCCTACGTCCACTGTTGCTGTGCTTCACTATGAAAACCGAAATTACAAACTCTCTCTGTTTCTGTCACTCACTTTGCACCACTATACACGCTGCACTTTCTTCTTATGCACACCCATATTCATATCACAACACTTCTATTTATAGCAACAGAGAGAAAGAAATTTTCGTTGGAGTAGTTGGGCAACTGCAGAGCAGCCGCACCTTTTGATTTTTGGTGCACTCGGTGCTCTGTTTTCCTTGGTGCATTGATGAGGCCGGTGCTTGCATGAGACTTTGTCTCCATCCGTAACATAATGAGTTTGGTCCAATACTAGACCTAGAGGTTTCATTACTTTTTTTTTTCTTGTTGAATCTCTGGGTGCAATTGATGCTTCTATGCAGATGCAAATTCTGACATAAATTTGCTTTTATGTATTTTTTTCTGTAGTAGTATTACTCGTGGGACTTGCACTCAGATTTGATCATATTTTGATTTTCAACGTTTTTTTACCTGGGTATGCATCATAAACTTTCATTGTTTTTTTCTTTTCTTTTCTTTTTAATGTTTTTGTCCCTCTTAGGTACTTGAATCTGGTTTGTGTTCCTAGTCTGTGAAGTTGAGTATATGGTTGTCTGCTATGCGATCTTTTGAGTGTATGGTCAAGTTGGTCCTTAACTGCCATGTGCATTTTTATGTGGTCTGCCACGTGGTTTGCTATGTTTTTAAAGAACTGATCTGTGGTGGTCTGAGCATATTGTTTAAATTGGTGTCCATCTCTGGTCTGCTATGTGTATGGTTAGTGTAGTGGTCTGTAAAAGACATGATGTTTACACGATAATGAAATTTAAAAAATGATGGGGGTCTGCTTACTCTTGGTCTGTAAAAGAGATGATTTTTAGACCTCTTTCATTGTATACGTGCTTACTTTGTGGTCTACTTGCTCCAATGCAAACAAGATGCTTTCACAAGTTGCGGCTAGTAAATGTCTGGCTTGATGTATGGATCGAGCCAATATTTGAAATGAGGGCTCATAATTTTATACTAGCTAACGATATCCTTAGTAATATTATGAAACCATAACCTTTATATGCCATGTAGATGTTGTTTGGTGTAAAAACTTTCAAATAAAATTATTCTATGTATACAATATATAATATAATTAAGGGTAAGATTTTCAATTTATTTAAACATAATCAATAATGAGACATTTAAATGCTCATTTCGAATATATATATATAGTCAATTAAATACGAATGGATGTTTTTTCTTCCAATTTCCAACCGAGTATGTATAGTACTTAATAAATCTTTGGGTTGAAAACTTTAATTAGTTTTTTTGTTTTGTTTTTTAGAATCAAATGATACTTCATTCATTATGACGAAACAAAGTGTATCACATTGCATGAATACAAAACAAACTTAATAAGTACATTAAGCCCATACGTAGGCAATTTCCAGCTTCTACTTCCAAGCTAGCTTGAATAAATTCAGGAGAATGAAACCGCTATTGAAGAGTATTCTCCACAATCTTTGCATTTTGGCAAACACATTCCACAAAATTTTATTTGAATAAATTATATATCCAGTACTACTCGGCCATGCATTGTGGATTTCAGCCACATGTATTTACATCGATCATGGTCATTAATTTCTATATATTGTCTTAATTATCAGAATCTTAGCACATTGTGATTATAAGTTCTTTATTTATGGTACAGATTGAACAACTAATTATATTGTGAACTAAGTTTCAGCATTTTCGTAATAATTAAGAAGAACTTAAAGCCCTAACTATTGAAAGAAATGGAAGATGATCTGGGAGAGGGATTTGAAACCAGTAATCAACAATCAAATGATGGGAGTACTTCAGATGTAGTTTTCCATCCAACTTTTGGCAATATTGGTCATGAAGAAGTAGTTGCTAATTTTGGCATTGGTGGAGAAGAAGATCATGGCAATCCAAATTATGAAGATAGACAACCAGGAACAAAGCATGCTATCTGAATCCTGGAAAATGCACAAAATCATGTTATCATTAGCGGATCAGGATGGTCAACATTGAAGGTTCCTGTACCTATGTTCAAAGTTGACAAAGGAGCTTACGTCCCCATGATTGTCTCCATTGGTCCTGGAGGGCCTATAATAAGAAAACCCATTTTGAGTAAATAGGCTCAAATAGAAAAGGGGCCCAACAAAAAAAGGCCATTGGCCAAACAAATGCAGCCGGCGTATCAAAAGCCCTACCAGGTGAAAGATATGCATGCAACTACCAACGAGAAAATAGGGATCCCATGCAGATATGTGACCATTTCAAAAGCAGAGTACACCCTAAAAAAACTTGGATCAATACGAGAAGATCTGGCATCAGCTAAGTGCAACAACAGAATCTTATATATACCAGGTAACCCTCAATAAAGGGGGACGGTTTTTTCTTGGCTGAGTTCTGATTAAATTATTTTCAAAACTCAAAAACTGACTTAAGCATCGGAGTTTTCCCAGGCAAACCAGGCCAACTTCACTTGAGTCATTGCGCAGGTTTGCCGGACAATTTGGAAGTGAGATACGTCCTTTACATTGGCGTTGTCTGTGGGATTCTTTTGGTTGATAATCTCTTTACGTGGTTCTCACATGCCAACTGTCACCCATTATGTGGCAAGCCGAGTAATGGATCCACCCATCGAAGTGCGACTAGCAACAACTGAGGAGAGATTGAAGCAAGCATTGGAGGCAATGGAGATCTTGAAGAAGGAGAAGGACGACCTACGGCGGAGGAATAATGAATCCAGCGATACCGTCGTACCCGCCCACAATGAACAAGGAGAATGAGAAGAACCATCCAATATGGAGTCGCATCTAGGGCGGACGAAGAACGAAAAGATGCATGATGAGTTGAAAGAACTGGCGGAGAAATATGAAGAAATGGCAAAGAAGATAGGAGGATCTTCTTTAGTTGAGTGTCTGCTCGGTAGAACACATCTGCCATATAGGGAACGAATTATGGTCATGCCCCTCCCACCAAAATTCAAGGTGCCCCAAGTAGATTTGTACGATGGGTCCAAAGATCTAGTGAATCATTTGGAGAACTACAAAGCCCATATAACACTCCACGGCTTCCCTAGCGAGATAGCCTACCGAGCTTTTCCATTGACGATGAAAGGAACAGCGAGAGGGTGGTTCGGGACTCTCTGACCACGGTTGATAGACAGTTTCGAAGAATTGGCTAAGCAGTTCTTGACTCAGTTCATGCCTAGTAGAAGGTGCAGACGCTCGGTCGCCTATCTCCTACCAATTAAGCAAGGGGAAGACGAGGACCTAAAAGCCTACTTTACGCGCTTTAACAAAGAGCGTCTAACGATGGACGACCAGGACAAGAAGATCACTCTCGCCGTCCTACTGGGAGGGATATGGCCTCAAAGTCCTTTTATAGCTGAGCTTGCCAGGAGAACTCCATCTACGCTCAGGGACTTTATGGACAAAACCGATGACTTTGTCAATGCTGAAGATACATTGCAAGTTTTGGTCAATCCAAGGAAGGCGAGTAGCAAGCCTAAAAGAAGAGGCGGCCAGGTCGAAAGAAAAATTGGGGCGAGTAGGAAAGAGAGACGGCAGGACAAAAGGGCGGACTACAGCCCCAGGCTTATACACAATAACTTAAATATGCGGGAAGATGAAAAGGAAAGAGAAGAACGTCGCAATACGAATGGATATTATTGCAAATATCACCAAACCAGATCCTACTGGACCGAGGACTGCACGACTATGAAAAAAAGAGTAGCAAAAATGGTTGAAACAAGGGAGTTAGAATGGATGATTGCGAAGCACTTAAAACCAAGAAGACGCCAAGAAACTAGGCGAGAAACCAAAAGGAGTAGGACGCCTGAGCAACGGTATAGAACGACTAATCGCCAAAACGATGGGAACAGAGCACCCCCCAAGGGCGAAAGGAATAGGCCACCCATAGAAGAGATTCGGACCATAGCAAGAGGGTTTGTAGGAGGCGGCACAACGACATCCAGCCGAAAGGTGTATGCACGAAAGGCCAGATACGAAGAGGTTTTTGTGGCAGATAGAGTCCCCAAGCAACCAAGGTTGGGCAGGGACAGAATGGTGATTTCTTTCAGAGAGGCATGCCGGGAATGAATATTGTACCCACATGATGATGCGTTGGTAATCACTTTGGTGATAGCTAACTACACAACCAGACGAGTACTGATTGACAATGGAAGCTCAGCTGACATCCTATTCTGAGAAGCGTTTGTAAAGATGGGGATTGATGTCAGTAGACTAAGACCTTCCCTAACACCGTTGAAAGGTTTTTCTGGGGATACCATCCTCCCTCATGGGTGCCATTACCCTCCCAGTAATCGTCGGATCCGGGGCACGGACGGCAACAACCATGACTGACTTCCTGGTGGTAAAAGCACCCTCTTCCTACAACGCCATACTAGGGAGGCCAACACATAATCAACTACGGGCGGTGACTTCCACTTACCACCTTAGGATAAAGTTTCCAACCGCCAATGGGGTAGGGGAGTCACAAGGCGAACAGGCTCTAGTACGGGAATGTTATGTCCAGTAGCTCAGGAAAGGTAGAGAGGAGGTGTATATGGTAGAAGAACGAAACGAAGAACTAATTCCTCCTTGTCCTCCCTCACTGGCGGCAACCCTATTAGAAGAGGTGGAGATCCGGGACGCACAAAGCCAGCAGCACGCCGAGGTAAATGAGCTGTTAGAACTCGTGGTGTTATACTCCTACCGTCTTGGGTCAATGACGCGTGTTGGGACTAATGTGCCATTGGCGGAAACAGAGGCATTGAAGCAGTTGTTGGTCGAATACATGGATGTCTTCGCCTAGAGTCATGAAGAAATGCAAGGCATAGATAACGAAGTCATCGAACGTCGTTTGGGCGTGGACCCCACACACAAAGCGGTATGCCGGAAGAGAAGATCATTCAGCGGAGAAAAGTATGCCGCCATTAAAGAAGAAGTAGAGAAGTTGCTCACCGCCGAATTCATCAAGGAGTTCCACTACCCGGAATGGTTGTCCAATGTGGTCGTGGTAAAAAAAGAAAATGGAAAGTGGAGAATGTGCGTAGATTTTACTGATCTAAATAAAGCATGCCCCAAGGATAGTTTCCCCCTGCCACGCATCGACGTAATTGTGGATGCCACGGCAGGACACCGTATGCTGAGTTTTAGGGACGCCTACTCAGGTTATAACCAAATCCAGATGTACCCGGCGGACGAGGAGAAAACCTCATTCATAATAGACCGGGGGTTGTATTGCTACCAGGTGATGCCATTTAGATTGAAGAATGCAGGGGCGACATATCAAAGGTTGGTGAATCAGATGTTTGAGAAGCAGATTGAGAAGTCCATGGAAGTCTACATAGAAGACCTTTTAGTGAAAAGTAAAGAGTCCACCCAACACCTGGGTGACCTGAGGACGGCGTTTGAAATTCTGCATCGTTACAAGATGAGGCTGAACCCTGCGAAGTTTGCTTTTGGAGTTGGATTGGGGAAGTTCTTGGGCTACATTGTATCTGAAAGAGGAATCGAGGCCTCTCCAGAAAAGATAGCTACCATACTTAACATGAAACCACCCAAGAACCTGAACGAGACACAGCAGTTGGCGGGTAGGATAACCGCCCTAAGGAGGTTCATCGCTCGATCAACAGACAGGTGCCTCCCCTTCTTCTAGGTGTTGCGGAAGACGCACCCCTAGAACGAAGAATGTAATGAGGCGTTTGAGAAGCCAAAGCAGCATTTGGCCAGCCCGCCACTTTTGAAACAACTGCAAAAAGGCGACGTGCTTCACGCCTATCTCGCGGTTTCTCCAAACGCTATGTCCGTTGTCCTGATCAAAGAGGAGGGGGCAACTCAACACCTAGTATATTACACTAGTAGGGCCCTTAGGGGAGCTGAGATAAGATACCCAAAGGTCGAGTTGCTAGCCTTTGCCCTAGCAACGGCGGCAAGAAGACTCTGCCCATATTTTCAAACCCACACTATAAAGGTACTCACGAAGGCCCCTCTGGCAAAAACCTTGAAGAAACCAGACATTTCGGGAAGATTGATTGGATGGTCAATAGAATTAAGTGAGTTTGACTTAAGGTACGAACCTAGAAAGGCGGTTAAAGGGCAAGTTCTAGCCGACTTCATAGCAGAATTCTCAGGTTTCCCTCAAGAAGATACAGTAGCCCCAACAAGAAAGCCGTGGGTACTTTACATCGAGGGTTCATCCTACAAGACAGGCAGAGGACTGGGGATACACCTAGTAGATCCCAATGGTAGGAAGTTGCATCATATGGCAACCCTTACTTTCAAGGTAACAAACAATGAAGTAGAATATAAAGCACTTGTAGCAGGGCTTTTCCTCGCCCCCGAGTTAGGAGCAACCGAGGTGGAAGTCAAGTCGGACTCTCAAGTAATTGTGAATCAAGTTTTAGGCTTGTATGCACAAAAGGGAAAAGACTTAAGAAGTATCTTGAGCGTATATGGGAAGCACGGGACTTCCTCTCATATTTCAATATAGCCCAGATCCCGAGAACGGAAAATGAAGTGACGGATAGATTGACTAAGGTAGCATTGGGCTGGATGAGACACCCCTCCCATGGCAAGTAAAACACAGGGTCGTTGAAGTCTCAGCCATCGGAATGGAGGTAGGAGTTGTGGGTACCAACATCCTTGAAAGGGCAAGTGAAGTAGCTAGATATCTGGATGAAGGGAAGATACTAGACGCAAAGGATGAGGCGAGAAGGGTGCAGCGAAGGGCGGCGAGATTCCTACTCATTGATGGAGTCCTTTACAAAAGAGGCTTTTCCGCCCTATTGTTGTGATGTATTTCCACCCAAGAAGCTCAATATATATTGGCAGAAATACACGAAGGCATATGCGGAAACCATTCGGGCGGAAAAACTTTGGCTAGGAAGGCGATTAGGGTGGGATACTACCGGCCCAACGCATTAAGAGACACTCAAACATTCAGTAGAAAATGTGTGGAATGCCAGGCACATGCACCAATACAGCATGCCCCTCCAGAAGGATTAACATCCATGACCACGCCTTAGCCCTTTGCCCAGTGGGGCGTAGACCTGGTCGGACCTTTCCCACCAGGAAAAGGCGGGGTCAAATTCATGGTGGTAGCTATTGATTATTTCACAAAATAGGCCGAGGCAGAACCATTGGCATCTATAACAAGCAGGATCGTGACAAGGTTTTTATGGAAAAACGTCATTTGCAGGTTCGGGATCCCTCAAAGCATAGTAACGGATAATGGGCTCCAGTTCGACTCAGATCACTTCAGAGAATGGTGTGCGGAGTTGAAGATCAAAATAAAATACTCCTCGCCAGGTCACCCTCAAGCAAACGGACAGGCGGAAGCTACAAACAAGGCGTTGCTCTCAATCCTAAAGAAGAAAGTCGCAAAGAAAAATAGAGAGTGGGCAGAGGAGTTGCTCAGGCTGCTTTGGGCTTACAGAACGTCGGCAAAGACTCCTACAAGGGAGTCCCCATTCACATTGGCGTATGGTTGTGAGGCAGTAGCTCTAGTCAAAAGAGGATCCCCACATACAGAACAACTTACTTCTCGACCCCCCAGAACGACAAAATAATGGAGGAATATCTCGACTTAATAGAGGAAGAAAGGGAGATGGAAGAAGCAAGAATGCTATGGGAGAAAACGAAGGCTAGGCAATATTTCAATAAAAGGGTAAAGCCCAAGACTTTCAAAATGTGCGACCTGGTCTTAAAGAAGAACGGGGTGACAACCCAAGCTGATGGAAAGATGGGGCCTTGGTGGGAAGGTCCCTACCTAGTGATAGCCAACAATAGGCCGGGGTCATACTGACTAAAAGACAGTCAAGGCAAGGAACTACCCCATCCATGGAATGCAGAACACTTGAAGAAATTCCATCAGTAGAATTGCAATATTTTTACTTCTGTTGCGATATTTTTACTTCTATTAAAGTCCATGTTTTCCATGTTTAATTTATTATGTCCGTGCTAATTAATACAAGGATGTTTCGATTGCCCTATTATTAGTCATAACTTATTATGTCTGTTTTTGGTGAGCCTTCAACAGAAGGAAAATATCACTCCAAGCAAGTATAAAAGGGCGCGTAGGTCCTCAGACCATGCCGACCCCCAAACACCAAAGATAAGCCACAGCAGCTTGTGGTGCCAAGTATAAAAGGGCGCGTAAGTCCTCAGACCACGCCGACTCCCAAACACCAAAGACAAGCCACAGCAGCTTGTGGCGTCAAGTATAAAAGGGCACATAGGTCCACAGACCACGCCGACCCCCAAACACCAAAGACAAGCCACAGCAGTTTGTGGTGCCAAGTATAAAAGGGCGCGTAGGTCCTCAAACCACGCCGACCCCCAAACACCAAAGACAAGCCACAGATAGGTGCACTTTTGACAATCCTCAACTCTATCAAAGTGTGGTCAGCAGTCTCCAATACTTGGCATTTACATGTCCTGACATTTCATTTGCTGTAAATCGAGTCTGTTAGTTTATGCACTACCCTAGACTTCCCCACTGGCATGCAATAAAACAAAGTCTTTGTTATCTTCATCATACTCTTTCTCTTGGTCTGTGTTTTTCTCCTTCCTTTTTCTTTCAAAATTTTGGCCTTTTTTTTATGTTGACTGGGCCAGATTTCCAGTTGATCAAAGTCAACTGGTGGATTCTACATTTACTTTGGTTGTCACCTTGTGTCTTGAGGTTCAAAGAAACAAGCCATTATTGCTCGGTCTTCCACTGAAGCCAAGTACAAATCAATGGCTAATACGGCTGGGGAAGTTCAATGGATACAGTCCCTACTTAAAGAACTTGGGGCTTTCCTTACTCATTCACCTAGTTTATGGTGTGATAATCTAGGAGTTACGTATTTATCAATGAACCCTGTTCTACATTCTCGGACAAAACATGTTGAGCTCGATTACTATTTTGTACGTGAGTGGGTTGCAGCTAAAACGCTTCAAGTGTCCTTTATCCCCAGCAAATAGCAGATTGCTGATATCCTAACCAAGCCATAATCTGCTGCAAGGTTAATTCAAATATGATCAAGCCTTACTATGACCATAGTGTCGCTTGAATTGCAGGAGGGTATTGAGGCACCTAAACAGATTGCATCTGTACCTCATAGTGCATGCAGACCTACAACAGAAGCAAAGGAAAATACCAAAGTTCTAGATGATACTCTCATAATAGAATAAAGATTCCTTAGCCACCTGTCATTATATGATTGGCATAGTTGTATTGTTTGTTATGTAATACTCTTTATAAATAGAACAACAGAATGTACACATTAAAGCAATAGAGAAAGAATGAATTATGAGCAACAATTATTGTCTGTGATGAGTAGGGCATTCTCTCGAACACTTCGAATGCATTTCATTTTCTGCAACTCTTAGCAAACATGGCATAAATTAAGTTGCATATGCTTAATGGAAAAATATCCATCCATCAAGACTAAAACAAAAGGAAATGATGTAGCAGTACATGACCAATGACCAAGGTCGAGTACGCAGAAAAGCATCAAACTTGTTCTAGAGTCCTATGTACGTGCATTGATTACACTATAGCTTTGTCCAAAAAAAAAATATTAACTTGCGTCTCAGACCACCTAATCTCCCATGAAAGGTGTGGAATTGGGCAAACAATATAACACAATCTACATGCAGCAACCACAAAATCCAACACATGATAATCCCATCATTTCGTAGAAAGCTAGAAATGAGGCAAAGGTAGCTATGAGACAAAGGTAGGAGTTACCTCTTGTTGCTGAGCAGATGGGTGGCAAAACAGAGGTAGGAGTCATAGGTGCTGGGCGACGATGGGCAGAGGGAGGCCGACGAGTCGCGAGTGCTAGGCGATGAGAGGGATGTCGATGAATCGAGGGTGCGTTGCATGGTGGAGCTACTGGAGGGAGGGAGGGAGGGGGCGCGAGGGTGGGATTGGTGGCAATTGGCAGATGCAACCCAACTAGCTGTCGGTGCTGGGTGACGACAGACACTGCGATACTTGAGGATAATGGGCATCAAGAGAACGAGAGGGAGGGTGAGGGGTGCGGGAGCAGGAGCGGGATGGGTGCAAAACCTAAAATGGGGTCTCTGTGTTTAAATGCATTACAGCAAGAAGGACAACCACGTCAGGTGTGGGGTGTTTGTTGATGAATAATGGCTGATTAGTAAAAAAAAATTCTAAAACATTATATTCTAATAATATTTTATTCAACTTTTAACTTTTATCTCATCTGTGTAACCAAACAAGGTCGTCCTCTCATCATATATTAAATGCTACATGAGCGCTAGCTACATTTGTGTGAACATAATTTATATACGTAAAATAAATTAAAATTCAAAATAATTTTCAATGCTATAAGTTAATTATTAGTGATCTCTACCGGGAGAATGATCATAACGTATGTCCACACAAGAGCTTTTGATTATTTAATACATGATGATCAATGAATGAGTCCAATATTAGAGAACTTAGTCAATCTAATAGAGATTATAGAGTCTAAAAGTATGGAGAAGACTTTTCTTGTGTTCAAATCAATGGTATCGTACGTGTTATTCTATTTCTCAGAAGACTCATTAGATTTATTCTAATCTTCAGAAGGGTGAAGACGGGTTAAAACATTACTCATTACAGTAGGGTCTACTGCTCATAAAGGGAAGATGGTAGTTGATCCTTCATTCCCTTTTAAATGGAAAATTTCACAATATGTTTACCATAACCCATAGGCAGACATGTGGGTTATCACAAGACACTACACAGAGTTAAGATGGATTTGTACTAGGAAGGAATGCATGCTGACATTAAGAAAATTTTCAAGGAATGTGACATTCCAAATTACTAAATTTGAGACCATACATGACCTTGCAGGATTGCTACAGCTATTGCCAATCCTAAATTATCCATGGAGTCACATTTCAATGGATTTTATTGAATGAGATGGTTGGTTTAGGCTGCACAAAAACTGTACCATCAACATTCATTCGCTTTTTGTACTAAAATAATACAAGCAAGAATCATTCGCTCAAAGTATTTTGCATCTAAACATCACAAAAAGCTAACCATCTAATTCTTCTGCGAGAATCAACTAAATCTCAAGCCACCTACCTCCTTTGCCTTCCACATTTGTCCCCAAGAGACCCAATGGACTTTAGCTTCATTTTGCTACTAACCCCACCAGAACTAATGCATGACCCTATTGATTTCCTTTAGCAATGATTTGGGCAGCTTGAACACTCCCATACAATAGGTAGGAAGGGCTTGTATAACTACTTTGAGTAGTATTTCCTTCCCTACTTGATTCAAAAACTTAGGCTTCCAGTTGCTCACCCTACTCCTGACCCTGTCCAGGATACTCTTGAATGTATTATGTCTTCATCTTCCAACGATAGCAGGTAACCCAAGGTACTTTTCATAACATGTAGTAGGTCTAGTCCCTGCCAATCTCAGGATGTAGTCTTTTGTTTCCTTTCGAGTATTTGCACAGAAGAAGATTGTTGTTTTGTCCTTTCGAGTATTTGCATAGAAGAATATAGCAGGTAACCCAAGTCTTTTGTTTCCCTAGTCAAGCACTTGATCTCATTTGTTTTCCTCCTCTGATTAGCACACTTGTGAAAGAATTTCAAATTTCTATCCCCATCTTTAAGCCAAACTTGTTTGGCCCTTTGTTTCCATCTGACATTCTCCTCTTCTAACAGTTTATCAACATCCTACTGTAGTACCTTAATAGCCCAACAATTTGCACCTGTATTCGAGTTTTGAAGCTTAGATAGGTACTTTAACTTTGCTTGAATCTCTTTCCTATTTTGTTTGAGAGTATAGTCCTGCTCCAATTCAACAAAAACTCCTTGCATCTCTCAAGACTTTTCTGAGTTAAAGTCAGTTGAGAGCCCTACTGCATATGCTGATGAACCCAACAATCGGCAGTAATCCTGTGACATTCCTCCTGCTACCTCCAACATGCCTCATACCTAAAAACCCTATTGTTTGCCCGCCCTTCAATTGGCCACCTCCCCCCTCCCTTACTAAAAGTCATCAACAAAGGACTATGGTCAGATGTTTTGTGCTGCTAAAGCAGTAATACAACACTCAGAGAACATATTAGTCCACTACAAGTTTCCCAAGCACAATCCAATCTCTCCTTTGTAAATTGAGATCCTTCTCTATTATTACACCAAGTGAATTTGGCTCCTTCAAACCCCATATCACTTAAACCACAGACCTCCACATTTCCTCTAAATTCTTCCATCTGATGATAAGGTCACCTAGCTGCCCCTTGCTTCTCATGTTGATGCATGATCTCGTTGAAATCACCAAAACAAAGCCAAGGCCTCTCATCCTTTGGTTTAAGAAGTCTCAAAAGATGCCAATTGTCCCCCCTTCGAGCTGTTAAAGGGGAACCATAAAAACCAGCTAATAACACTTTTTGATTATTCTCATCTTGCTTCATAAACATAGAAATGTGGTGCTGTGAGTAGGATTCAGGAATAAAATCATCACTACTGTTCCATAAGAAAGCTAGACCTCCACTAAGCCCTCTATTTTCAACCACATTACTGCAATCAAAACCCACCTAGTCCTTGCATCTAGGCTGTGAAATTTGTATGTGTTTTTCTGATATTACCATGTAGTACACTTCACTATCGAAGTAAAGATTTTGGATGAACAATGACGATGAAAAATCTATAGAACATGAACTGTACTAGATCCAAGATATTTCCAACAAGATAATGTGATTTATGATGCACTTTGATCTAGTATTTCTAATAGTTGTATATTAATTGAATGTATTTCTCCAGTAGTTTAGTAATAAAACTGAGTATCGTTTAAGCTTCTCTAAAAACAAGGTACTTTTCACATAATACACATTGATTTTAGATAAGTGGTAATTTACCAATCCGTCCAGGGGCATGAGGCTCTCAATCATGACGTAGACTCGTGGAAAATAAGCTGATTAGACTACTTGGCGTGGGGATAATTCTCCCGCGTAAGAAAAGATAACAATAGGAAATTGACTTGGGAGATTGACTTAACGTGACTTGCCTCGCAATTTCTTCTCTCTCTGGCTCTTTCTTCATAGAAGTTTAGCGTAACTTAACGTGTATATATCAAGGTGTAATGGTAGAGTAATACTAGATATAAGTTTTAAATAGATAAATTTTAAATAAAGAGTAATATTATAGACAAATCTCAAATAAACAAGTCTCATATAAGAATATTTTTATAAAAAGAAATTGAGTCTCAATAATAACAAAAAAAAAAAAAAAATCTTTTTTTTTATACCTTTTTAAGGTAGCGTCTATTTTTTTACAAAGACATATGAAACTTGTCTATTAAGAAGTAATTGAAAATGAAACTTACGCGTTTACGTACAATATATCATGCATCGCTATCATCGGATGAATGAGTCCAATAGTAAAGAGCTTATGCTCCAAATTGACAATTCTACCGCTCTTGACAAAACAGGCCAGGAGTACATGATCTATAAAAACTTTATATAAAAATAAATTTATAAATAAATTTTGATTTAGTTTGTTGTGTAAAATTTATTTATATTAAAAAATATTTTACAACTTAATATGTCATATTAAGCAACTTCAACTTATAAATTATTTTTATGTAAAATTACTTTGTAGATCAAGCATTTTTCTTAATAGAAACATAAGCGAAAATGCTTCTTATAAATTTTTAAATTTTAATTATTTTTTGAATTATTTATAATTATTTATTATTTATAAATTGAGGTGCCAAAACGTAGAATTAAAATTCTTAAACGAGGTTGAGGTGGAATAAGAGATTTAATTAAAAATTAACTAATGATATACCTACAATTCATTTATAATTATTTTATAGTTTATTTTAAATCAATCAATACAATTATAATATTTTATTAATTGCATATATATATAAAAAATAATAATAATAATAATAATATATATCATGGTAAGATATATAAAAGTAAAAACAGTAATATTAGCATTTTTTTTTCTGGGCGTAATAGCATTTTACTAGCACCCATTATGGATATTTAAAAAAAAGAACTAGGGGTGCTATCCGCCAAACACCTTGATGGGAACTAAGGTGGGCCTAGTCTTAAAGATTCTTTGCAAGTTTCAAATGGGCCAATTATAAGATCAAGAGCTAAGAAGATCAAAGAAACAATACAAGGATTAATGCAATCCACTTGGAACGAGTCAAACAAGAGCCCAACATTCAAAATGGACTTGAAGGATGAAGATCCAATTTTGATTCATTTGATACAAGTCATGGAAGATGGCAATAACATGACTTAAAGGCATTGGGCACTTAAATGATTTCAAATTGTTTAAATCATTTAAATGAATTATTTTATTAGTTTAGAATAATTGAGCTTTAGGACATTTGGCCCACATGACTTATTTTTATGAATTAGGGCTTTTGGAAAGGTCTTGTATTTTGGCCAAGGGTTTATTTGAAAAATTACATTTTTTGGAATTAGGGTTTAAAGAGAGGTATTGTAGTGACATTATAGCAGCCGCGGCACAATTCATCCGAGGATATTTTTGGAAGTAAGGGTTTATTTTGGGCTAGGGTTTCAATTAGGTTTTGTTTTAAATATTCTTTGTAGCCTCATTTTAATCAGTTTATAAAATTTGATGAATTTATTCATTGTGAGTTGAGTTTTACTCCTCTTGTTCTTAATTGAACTTTTGAAGTTATCAAAGGTAAATCACAACCTTTGTGGCATTCCTTCTTGTAATCTGGGTTCTTGAAATGGGTTCTTCAACAGGTTTAGATTTTAATATAATCTAGATTCTTGAAACAAGTTCTCATCGGGTCTAAATTCTCCATCCATTTGACTTGATTTTGGCTTTCTTGGGTGAGTTTTCAATTGATTGTGGGTTTAAGGGATTCCATTCCTGCGGGTTCATATCATTTGGTATTCAGAGCTCGGTTCCCAATCAGGTCTAATTCTATCTTTTAATTCTTACATCTTTAAATTTAATTCTAGGGCTTCATTGTTCTAGGGTTGCAAAAAAAAAATACAAACAAAAAGTACGCTGCCGAAATTCTTAGGGTTTTGGGTTTGGCTGAAATTTGCATCTCCTAAGGATTCAAAATTCTAGGGTTTCTTGCATCTCTAAGTTTGTCAATTGCTTGGAGTGCCGTTTCATTGATTCTCTTCTACTTCATTGTCAATTCTTGTGTGTTTGAATTCTATTGCCTGATTTTCAATTGAATATTACTGTTTGTAATTAAATTAGAGAAATGAAAAGAAAAAAAATAAAAAAAATTCAAAAAAAAAAATGATAGTATTCTCCTATGTTGCTACATAGTTACAACAAAGAGATAGAAAGACATTTGTTGATTGAGCTTTACCATCAACGAGGCTGAAAACATCTTTCTAGTGGGTATCTTGTTTTATCATTACTCTTTCCCTCATATAAATTATTTTAGTCTCGTGTCATTTTATTCAGTCATTGTTTGTTGTTCTTATTTCTTGGATCTATATTACTGGTTGGAATAATACAAGATTGTATTGTCTTGATTTTGTTCAACTAGTTCTTAAAGAACTTGAGCGGAAAAAATATTGAGGTAAAAGGCAAGAGAGTGTGAGACTATTATTGGGAAGAGCCAATTAGGAGTGAAACACGAGTGGGGTGCCATTATTCGAGTGTAAATACGTAAGGGAGTGTGTGAGGTTTCTCACTAACATTCTTTTTGTGCAGCACATTATGATGTCTCATAGAAGTAACTAATCACCAAAGGGGATGGTAGATAACTCATCCTTTGTGTTGCAAGCCATGCAACAACAATTTGAGCAGTTGAACTTGGTATTGGGTAAAGTGAGGGATAGGATGGATCAACGAGAAATCTTGATTAAAAATTTGCAAGGTGGGAGAGATAGGAGGCGACGTGAGCCTAGTATTGGGAATGTGTATAAAAATGAAGAGTATAGTGAGTCTCTTGTTGCAAGGCGTGCTCTCAATACACAAATTAGGATGGATGATATAGAGTAGCGGAGAGAGAACATTTTTCATACTAGATGCCACATCAATAACAAGGTATGTAATATGATCATTGACGGGAAGAGTTGTATTAATTTGATTAGCACTACTTTAGTTAAGAAATTGAGTTTACCTACCTTGGAACACCCTAGACCATACAAGTTGCAGTGGTTGAGTGATTGTGGGGAGGTTAGGGTAAATAAGCAAGTGCTAATTTCTTTTTCTATTGGAAAATACCAGGATATGGTGTTTTGTGATGTAGTACCTATGTATACTGGGCATATTTTGCTGGGGAAGCCATTGCAATATGATAGGAAGGTGATCCATGATGAGTTAAGGAACATGTACAGTTTTGAAAATGATGGAAAAATAATCAAACTTGCTCCTTTAAAGCCAACACAGGTTCATGGGGACCAACTAAAACTGAAAAGTGAGGTTGCTCAAAAACGAAAGAGTGAAAGTGAAAGTGATCTAAAAAGCAAGAGTGAAAGTGAGATTGAGCTAACTAGAAAAAGTGAATATGAGATTGAGAAAAAAAGAAATAGTGAAAACTCAAGAAAGAGAAACAATGAGTTGAAAAACAATTGTGAGGCTGAAAGTTCAAAAACAAAGGAGAGTGAAAGAAAAAAAAAGGAGTGAAAAGGAAAAAGAGAGTGAGAGAAAAAAAGAGAATGAGATCGAAGCATCAAAAGAAAGAGATAGAGAAAAAGAAAATAGAGAAATGGCTGAGAGTCATGAAAAAAGAGTTGAACCATGGGAGGAAAACGAAAGAGAGATTGTAGAGAGAAACAAAAAAATAAAAGTGAGATTTTATGCTAAGGCAAGATTTTATACTAAAGAAGTTAACGACTTTTTGCCTAGTGTTGTTGTTTTTTTATTACAGGGATATGAGGTCATGATACCTAGTGGTGCGTTTAGTGGATTGCCACCTATTAGAGAGATAGAGCATTACATTGATTTTGTGACAGGTGCGACAATCCCTACTCGATTTTTCTTCGAATAACATGAGTCCTTGACACACTTAAGGGGACAAGGTAAGTTGTTGACTAGAGTGCATGCTAAGTGGAGGGACTGTATTGAGACTTTTCCTCATATAATCCAATACACACATGGTAAGGAAATTTTTGTGGTTGATGCTTTAACAAGAAGGTATGTCCTTATCTCTATTTTAGATGCAAAGTTATTGAGATTTGAATATGATAAGGAATTGCATGCTAATGATGATGACTTTGCTACTGTATATAGAGCGTGTGAGAAGGTATCATTTGGTAAGTGCTATAGACTAGATTGATATTTATTTAGAGATGATAAACTTTGTGAGCCTACTAGTCTTATGCAAAAGATGCTAGTGCATGGATGTGATTTGTTGGGTCATTATGGTGTAAACTAGATTTTAGATGTGTTGCATAAACGTTTGTGGGAGTATCATTTGCCATCCATTGACATATTACATGAACGTTTGTGGGAGTATCAAGTGTCATTCATTAACGTCTTGCATGAACGTTTGTGCGAGTATTACTTACTATTCATTGAGTTTGCATATAATTGGAGTGGTCATTTTGGGGTAAGGAAAACCTTAGATGTGTTTCATGAACGTTTGTAGGAATATTATTTGCCATTCATTGACTTGTTACATGAACGTTTGCGGGAGTATCATTTGCACTAATTAGCATATAATAGGATCATGCATACTACTGTTTCTTATTCTTCTTTTGAAGTTATTTATGATTTTAATCCATTTACTTCTTTAACTTTGATACTTTTGCTTGTTGATGACAGGAGTAACTTGGATGGACTTTTCCAATTTCTTGAAAAAATTAATGAAAATTCATATAAAGTGGATCTTCCAGGTAAGTTACAACATTTGTGGCGTTCCTTCTTGTAATCTGGGTTCTTGAGACAGGTTCTTCAACGGGTCTAAATTTTAATATAATCTAGGTTTTTGAAATAAGTTCTTATCGGGTCTAAATTCTCCATCCATTTGACTTGATTTTGACTTTCTTGAGTGAGTTTTCAAATTGATTGTGGGTTCAAGGGATTTCATTCCTACGGGTTCATATCACATCCAGCTTTGGACATCTTCTTTGAGGCTAGAATACCACCTTCATGATCCCGAGCTACCAGAGCAATGCCAATTTTGTCATGGGCTTCACTCACAGTAGCATCCCAATTTATTTTAATGAATCCAACAAGTGGGGGTACCCAATTTACAGCTTGATCTGGCCCTACTCGAGAATTTACCTTTGAAGTTACTTGGACCTCTCTATAATTTGTTAAAAATTTGAGAAGCCTGTTGTCTTAACAGAGAAGGATGCAAGAAAGAATCTTCAAAAACCAATTTGTTTCTCCTATGCCAGATACCCCTTACTGTCATTACAAATAATTCCATGTCTTATTGATCACACTAAGAACTTAGAGCCTCAAAAATCTCCAAGAAACTCCATGCTCTCAAAGCACTCTTGTGAAAGTCTTGTGGAAGACAATTGACCCTTGACACCACACATCCATAGCTGAATTGCAGGGCCATAGAGCATGAGCAACAGATTCTTCTTCCCTGCAACAAATAGGGCACAAAGAAGAATCCACAATATTTTCTTAAACAGGTTCACCCTTGTAGGCAAAGACTCCAAACAGCCCCTCCACACAAGCACCTTGGCAGCATTAGGAATCCTTAGTTTCCAACCATAGGTCCAATTTTTGAAATTTTTTTCCCTCTTCGATTACTATCCTTTAGGCAACTCCTTAAGCTCCTTTTGCAAGGGGTGGGCACTTTTAACAGTAAACATCCCATCCTTGGTACCCAACCACATAAGTCTATCATTTGCACCAGTAGAACTCACAGGTATTCTTTGAATAACTATAGCTGTATCAGTCCCAAAAATCTCAGAAACCAATTCCTTATTCCATTGCCTCACCTCACCATTGATAAGATCAGAAACTTTGGCATCCTCTTCCAAAATCCGGACAGGAGACTGGATCATGTAAGTAGAAGGTTGAGGTAACCACCTGTCTTTCCAGATTCTAGTATCCAGCCCATTCCCAATCCTCCACATAGATCATTTGACAACAAGATTTCTAGCAACCAATATGCTTCTCCAAATAAACGATGGCCTTTGCTTGGAAAAAAGTAGATGAAGAGAAGTACTTAACCTTTAATACCTGAGTTGCTAAAGAATTAGGGTATTGAAGAATTCTCCACCCTTGCTTAGCCAACAAGGCCAAGTTAAAACTCTCAAGGTCTCGAAATCTCAAGCCACCTACCTCCTTTGCCTTCCCCATTTGTCCCCAATAGACCCAATGGGCGTTAGCTTCATTTTGCTGCCGACCGCACCAGAACTGATACATGACCCTATTGTTTTCCTTTAGCAATGATTTGGGCAACTTGAACACTCCCATACAATAGGTAGGAAAGGCTTGTATACCTGCTTTGAGTAGTATTTCCTTCCCTACTTGAGACAAAAACTTAGGCCTAGTTTGGGTAATGAAGTATTCTCAACTATTTCCAACTATTTTCGTACGGGTAAAGAGACTTTAGATGCCAAACGAAGTATTCTCACCATGAGCCGAGAGAGAGTTGCGGTCCTGCATGCAAATTCCAGTGTGCGATAGAGAGGGAGAGGAAGGTGGTGGCTTGGTTTGCGAGAGGTGGTCGCCGGTGTGAGGTGGTGGAGGTGCGGTGGCCTGGGTGGCCACGTACGACGGCGAAAGTGCACAGAAATGGGTAAAACCCATTTCGGTTGGGTTACCGCAGGGGAGAGAATCGGCTGCGCGTGGGGGAGATCGATGGTGGGGGAGATGGTCGCCGGCGTGAGGGGGAGTCGCCTGTGGTGGCAATGCAAATGGAGAGAAACAGCCGAAACCCATTTTGGTTGGGTTGCCGTAGGGGGAGAGAGAGCCACGCATGGGGGACATCGGTGGTGGCTGGGGGAGTCGCATGCGTGAGAGGGAGTCGTCGGTGGTGGCGGTG
>QEOT01008384.1:60736-77849 GCA_003123785.1 Pterocarya stenoptera | reverse complement strand
TTTTTTTTTTTTTTTTTTTTTGCTGGAAGTGATTATTTCCCGCGATAAGATTTCTCTGTAAATAAGTATTTCTGATGAAATACTTAAAGGAAAATATATATTTCCCAGAAATGTATTTTATCGGAAATAATTTTTTTCCACGAAGACATGTCATGGGTAAACACTTTTTGTCACAATCTCTTTCCATAGAAAATGATGTTATTTCCCACCACAGCACACCAGATAAAACCTTATTTGCCACGAAGAAAAAATGTTTTAACTACCAAGTTAGTTCATGGGAAAAAGAAAGCTTTTCCCATGAATTTGTTGTTTGGTGGAAAAAGAATTTTTTCCCACCAGTTTTATGTCACGGGTCTCCCACCACACAAATTGGTGGGAAACATATCGTTTCCCGTAAAGTCTACACTTTTTCCGACCACAATCTCTCCTGAGAAAATTCAAGATTTGTTGTAGTGACATTGGTTCTAATGTACTTGATAAAATTTTGCAGGAAAGCCATTTGGGTCAGGGAGCCCAAGGGATTCAACTGGAACACAACTTTTTTAACTTCTTCTGCACTGTACTTTTCTTCAAACATCCTGTTCATGTCCATGTCTACTCTACTCTCAACATTGCTAAGACTACTTGACGTGCATAAGGGGCATGAGCCTCTCAATCATGACGTAGACTCGTGTGGAAAATAAGAGTAATTCTATATACAGTCGTGGAATGCGCAAACGCCATACAGTTGCTTTGAAAAGGAGTGGGGTCCGCTATTAAAAACTTAACTTTTTTTCAAGTGGGTCCCATCTTTATTCACTTTTTATCAAAGCGACTGCACGCCGCTTACATACTCACGACTGTATTTATCATTTCTAGAAAAATAAATAAGACTACTTGACGTGCACGATCAGATTAAGGCTTGGTTTGGATAGTGAAAGTGTTTGAGAATATTTGTGAATAGTAATAAAAAGTAGGTAAAAAATAATAATAAAATATTGAATAGTAATAAAAAATATGTGAAAAGTAATGAATAGTAATAAAAGTAGGTGAAAAGTAATAATAAAATAGAGAATAGTAGTGAGAGTGTTTGAGAGTACCTCAGAGTACTTTGCCACATATATATATATATATATTTATATATACCTATAATTAAAGAGTAAAGTTTGGGCCGGGTTCGAGACTGACATCAAAGACCCACCAATGACAGCTGTTAATTAGACCACGAGGCTAAAAGACAAAAGGATATGCATATTCGTTACATTTTTTTTCCTAGCTCGGCCATGTGGGAATAATTCTACCGCGTAAGAACAGATCGCAATGGGAAATTGACTCGGAAGATTGACTTGGTCTGATAAGAAGAGTTAATTTCTTATAAGACCAAGTTATCAATAAAAAATTTACTTATCTTATTTGTTTCATTTGAATTGAGAGATTAAATAAGATGAATTGAGATTATTTATAAATAATAATGAGATTTATAAATTAAAATTTATAAATAATAATAAATACTAATGAGATAACTCGAGATGATCTTAACTCACCTCTCAACCTAAACCAAGTTTTGTACTTACCTTGCAATTTCTTTTCTCTGGGGCTCTTTATTCATAACAGTTCTTTAGCTTAACTTCTTGTATATATTCCAAAGTTTGAAGGGAAACGACGGAAAACGACAGAGGAATTAATGAAGAAGTAATTGAAAATGAAAGTTACGCGTTTACATCATGAATACATGATGCGTCGCTATCATCGAATGAATAAGTCCTATCGTAGCTAGAGAGCTAGCTTATGCTCCAAATTGACAATTTTACCGCTCTTGACAAAACAGGAGTTTTACATCTATAAAAACTTTATATAAAAATTAATTTATAAATTAATTTTGATTTAGTTTGATGTGTAAAATTTATTTATATTAAAAAATATTTTATAATTTAATATATCATATTAAGCAATTTCAACTTATAAATTATTTTTACGTAAAATTACTTTGTAAATCAAGCATTTTTCTTTATAGAAACATAAGTGAAAATGCTTCTAAATTTTGAAATTTTAACTTTTATTTATTTATTTATAATTATTTATTATTTATAAATTGAGGTGGCAAAATAAAGAATTGAAATTCTTAAACGAGGGAGGAATAAGAGATTTAATTAAAATTAACTAATCATTTTCCTACAATTCATTTATAATTATTTTATAGTTTATTTTAAATCGATCAATATAATTATAATATTTTATTAATTGCATATATATATATATAATAATATATATCATGCTAAGATATATAAAAGTAAAAACAGTAATATTAGCATTTTTTTTTTCCTAGGCGTAATACCATTTTACTAGTACCCATTATGGATATTTAAAAAAAGGAACTCAAAACAATATCCCGTAAAATAAAAAAGAACTAGGGAGTGGCTTTATTTCACAAGATTCTCCCCTTATGCTTGTTTCTTAATTAATTCCTTATATATCTAAGACATTATCAGCTTCCACATTCGTCTAGATCATTTTAAGTTTTTCTTATGCAATTATTCATTTTATTGCATATCATGTGTGGACGACACATCAGAAATCCAAAACGTTGATAAGTCCAAGTCCTTGTAAACAAGCATCCAAATTATCATATATAAGCACTACCAAATTATCATATATAAGCACTACAAGAGAAATGGTTTTTTGAGACAAAAAAATTTCATCTCAAACTTGTCTCTAAAAGGCTGTCTCAAAATGTTTTTGAGACGAAATAATTTCATCTCCAGAAATCACTTTTAGAGACGAAATTTTAGGGAACCAGTCGAAATTATTTGAACGGAAAATTTTTTTTTAGACGAACCAATTTCATCTCAAAAATATGTTCAAATGGAATATTTTTCAGTTCGAACCGACTCGCCCATTCGAACAAAAATAATTGAATCGAACAAATAACAATATTTGATAATGTTCAAACGAAATGAGTGTTCAAACGAATAATTTTTGTTCGAATGACTTTTGTTTGAATGTAAATTACATCCGTTTGAACTTTATTACGTGTTCGAATGGCTTATTTGTTGTTCGAATGGTTATGTTTTTATTCAGATGGAATTAGAAATGGTCATTTCTCGTGTTGGACCGGTTATTTACCGTTCGAACGGTATTAATCATACAGAACAAAATTTAATTAATTAAAAATAACATACTAGTATTAAACAAATTGTAATTCAAACGTCAATTTTTTAAATGTTTTGAAAAAAAATAATACAAAGAAAATGAAAGTAAGAATTAATTTTTACAATTGTGGTGGTGGTATAGAGTTATGTGACATAATTGACTAAAACTGAAGTATAGCCTTTTGTACCTCCATCTCCAGTCTCTTCTGCATGTTCTCTTCTAATCTTGCCTCAAGATTTGCTGCTTGATCTAATCTGGTCAACAACTCTTTTTCTTTGGACCTCAATCGTTCTATCTCAAGTGTTGCTTCTTCCAATTCTTCAGTCTTGTCGTCACTCAATCTGGCTCAAGAAGAGGATGATGATATTGAGGATGGCTTAACACAACGTCCTAAATCCCTCAAATATCCAGAACGTGATCCAATAACTTGAGAAAGGATCTGAGCATCATTGACAGATGATGCATCAGATGGATCCACAACAGCTTCCTTGAGAGATATCATCTTGTTCTACAAAAACAAAAACATACTAGTTAGTATAAGTAATAAAAATATATAATCACAATGGAATTAAAGAAATTTAAACTTACATAATTTGCCTCTGCTTTAGGACTGGTCCAAACACCATCACGATTTTTATGTGATTTTGCATACAATTGGGTCAGATTATAGTCAGTAGGACTTTCTTCTTTCTACAAAAAAATATATATATTAGAACTTAAATCAGAAAAGTGTATTATATGTTAATATTTAACGAGGAGTAGAATAACTTACCATTTTGTTAGACAAACAATAAAAAGATCAAGAACCCGCATGATGGTGTATCTTTGAGTTTGATCTATTTGTTTTGTTAACAGTACTCCGTTGCTAAAAAAAATATCTATATGTTTAATACATCTATTATATACTATTAAAAAAGATAACAGCGAAATTACCTGATAGACAGGATCTTCAAACATATCACAAACCTTCTCCCATTCATTTGGTGGCGTTGCTTGGAATGGATTTTGGTGCGCCTCTATTGTAGTACTAAACTTCTTATAGTGTGCATAGCATCTACCTTTGTACCTCCGAAATGCATTCGACATAAGCTCCTCAACCGTTAATTGATCCTCTCGTCGGCCAAAATTAAACTCAAACTCATCCTGTCAATAATTATAAACAATTAGTATAAATATAAAATATCCAAAAAGTAACATTAATAATACTTAGTTACTTGAGATGTAACTTATTACCAAGCAACGATTTTTGATGTGGTCTTTCACATCTTGGGGAACTTTAGACCAAGAGGATGTAGCAATTGGTGCATACGTGCGAGTAAACGTACCAACAAAAGAAGCAAGCCACGCTGCTGAATCTCCGAAGCCACCGGTGTGATAATCCAGGATATCAACTTTAATTTTATCAATTTTTCTTACTTTCTCTATACAGACACCCCTCGTAGTGCTTCTACCTTGGCGCTGGCTTACAACAGCTATATATACAGTAATTAAAGCAAGTATTTTAATTAAATAATTTTATTTTATAGATATATTACTTAAATTGAGCATAAACTATAATATTTAATTTGATAAAATACCTTCTTCTGAATCTGGTAGTGTGGGCTCACTGTTCATGGCAAGTGAACCACACGGGGAGTCAGTAATGGATGGGGATGGCACATGTGTTGCTTTACGTTTAGGAGGCATATCTATTTGAAATTGTAACAAATTATTATTCAAACAAGTGTTACGAATATTTATAAGAATAATACTTACAAAAATTTATGTTTGAAATTCATTCACTATCCGTTTTGTTAGACCAGTCGCCCTCATCCTCACTAGACACTTCAGTTGATTCATTGTCTTCCAATTACTTCGGGTTGAACATCTTCTCTACTCAATGGAACCATATCATATTGGCTGAGATCAACAAATAGATTGATGCCTATTTTGTTTTCTTGATATGCTTCTTCATTTGCTGGACTATCAACTTCTTCTGAAGGTTCGTCTGTCTCTATAATAGTATCATATACATTTCTTGGTGCAAACTTCTCCACTACCCTCCATGGGTTTCCGTACTCCGGATTATCTAAATAAAAAACTTGATTCGCTTGGCAAGCAAAAAACGAAGGGATCGTCCTCATACCATGTGCGAGATGTATTGACACTCACAAAATTATCATCGTTACGCATTCCCAACCTAGGATTTGAGACATCCCACCAATTACATTTAAACAACTAGACCATATATCCTCCCACGTATTTAACACTATAATTTCTTTCACAATTCTATAGAAGTCAATGTTATCATCCTCATTACTTCTTTCGACTACAACCCCACAATTTTGAATTTTCCTATATCGTTCTTTGTCAGCTATATGAAATCTATATCCACGCACCAAACATCCTGAGTACTAGATGGCCCGCCTAAACGAACCACATGCCAGAGCATATAGTTCTGGTGAAATTTCTTCTGAATTTTCACCATATTTCGATACAACCTACATCAATAAATATTATTATTAAAAAAAAATAATAGAGTTTAGTGGTATGAAATTCATATTATAAAATGGAACTTTACAGTAATACCGTATGTTCAAACCATGAAGCAAATTCCTCTTCATGCGTCTTTTCTAAGTCAGTTACACCATTCGTGCGAAGTAGGTGTATGTGTTCACTATGCATGTTCGTGTGAATAGTTAATTTGTAGCAACGAAAAATGTTATATTATTATAAATGGTTAATTTAGAGGATCATCACTAACCTTAAATAATGGTCAATCTCTGCACAGTTATTCAAGGCATATCATCGAACTCTTTCAAACTCTCGTCCACATACGTCGTAGCCCTCTTGTGCACCTATGGGACGTACTGTCTGAGAAAATACAGTAAATGTCGATGAGACTCCCATCTCTCTTCTACCTTCATAATTTCGATCTGGTCTTGTAAATATAATATCAACCCCATGGAAATACATTGAACAAAAGGTATGCCACTCATTATCAATATATGACTCAGCAATCGAACCCTCTGGACGAGCTTTATTCCCCACAGATCGCTTCAATTTTTTCAAAAAACGTTCAATAGGATACATCCATCTATACTGAACCGGACCAACAACTAAAGCCTCACGAGGTAGGTGCACAGCCAAATGAACCATTACATCAAAGAATGAAGGCGGGTACAAACTTTTAAATTTGCACAATATTACTGCAATGTCAGCTTTCATTTTTAACAATGCATCGACTTTCAAGATTCTACTACAAATGTCTCTGAAAAATCCCCCTAATTCTGTGAGAGCTGTACGAACATCTAGAGTAAGCTTTCCACGCACACCAATCGGCAACAGACGCTGTAAAAATATATGACAGTCATGACTTTTAAGACCAGTTATCTTCCAATCATGTGTTCGAACACATCTTGACATGTTTGAAGCATAGCCATCGGGTAATTTGATTGTTATGAACTAATCACAAAATTTATTTCTCTCATCATTTGAAAGTGTATACCATCCAGTGGGCATATATGCTGACGACCCATTATCTTGCAAATGCAACTCCGGTCTTATCCCAACTCTTTCAAGTCTTTACGAGAGTTAGCTGTATCTTTTTTCTTCCCTTCTATTGATATCAGAGTGCCCAATATATTCTCACATATATTCTTTTCAATATGCATAACATCTAAATTGTGGCGCAGTGTCAATGTAGACCAGTATGGTAACTCAAAGAAAATACTTTTTTTTATCCAATTCAACTCCACCGCTTGTCGTTTTCTCTTTCAAACTCTGGTATCTTTCCCAAATCTGTTTTCTGAAACATCCCCCAACTGCACGATAATATCATTCCCAGACAACTTTGGCGGTGATGACCTACGCTCAACCTTTCCATCAAACATAGCTCTATTTGAACGCCATCTATGATCATATGGTAAATAACGACGACGTCCCATAAAACATAATTTCCTACCATGACTCAACCACTGAGACTGTGTAACTTTATTATAAACAGGACAAGCCATTTTACCTTTTGTGCTCCACCCAGACAAATTTTCATATGCCGGAAAATCATTTATTGTGCACATCACTGCAGCATGCATCTTGAACTTCCCCGACAAGCCGCATCATATGTACTGACACCCTTATTCCACAACCCTTTCAACTCTGCAATCAATGGTTGCAGATATACATCTAATCAGTGGCGGAACCAGGAATGTGTTGTAGGGGGGCCGAGCAAAGATAAAACTGAAATAAAATATTTTTTGTTCTATTCTAGGTTAAAATAATCTATAACATGAAAATAATTTTGTAGATGAGATCAAGATAATGTTTTACAAAGGAGACCAATACAATATGAAATTAATATAATCATATTAAATCATAAAAAGTTAATATATATATTTGTGCGGTGATAAAAGTCACCACAAAAAGAGTTTATTGTTAAACTTTTTTCCTGCAAAATGATCTGGCAGCAAATAATATAATGTAAAATAAATATATATATTTATATATAACCATTTGTTGCCTTCAGTTGCAAATAGTCATAAAATAGGAAAAATTACTATAAAATCTTCATTACAAATTCTTAATATATCATAACAAATTAATTGACATGCAATCATGTTTACATAAAAATTATTAAGGGACAAGTCAAGAACAAACATGAGTTTTACAAATAAAAAGAATATTTTCTTCGTCAAGTATAACACAACCCATTAATTACATAGCCTTGAAATATGTAGAAAATACAAACTAATTAAAAAAGTATTTTTTAATGATATTTTAAATTTATTTTATTTTTTAAAAATATTAAAAATTTTATATAAAAAATTAGTTTTAAAAAAAAAACACCTAAAAAAACAATTCTAAGCCCAGCGGGATTTTCCATCGACATATAGGTAATGATGGCTATAAATAAGTACTACGACTCTATAGCCCCCGACAAAAAACAAAATATGAATTTGGATGACGCGTCTCTCGCCCTGTTATTTTACGTAAACTTGGTCATATTTTTTAAGCATGCATAGAGATCAACTAGCTAGTCAAGAGCCAAAAGACAAGAATAAAAAGATAGCATATGTATGGTTCTAATTAATTAAATGACTATCGAGCAGATACGACCTGCCCTGAATGGAAGCTCCCTCCACTTGCTGGAATTTTGGGTTTATAAGATGATCGAGAGGGGGGAAGAGAGGGAGAGCATGCAAGCACAGAGGTCAATCCCAACAAATTACATTGGCCGCGAATGCATGCATGCATGGTACATCCTCTGATCTATCTTTTTTTTTTTTTTTTGATAAGATCCTCTGATCTATCGATCTTAAGTTTCAGCAGTAAGCTAGGCTGCTCTAATCTCATGAATTATTATTTCATTTCATCTCAGCTTAGTAATTATATATATGACTAATTTTTCCATGCATGTATACATATATTTGTTTATCCATGCATATTGGTATACTATATCATCTTCTTGTACGTACGTACGTACGTACCTTTCGTATTTTCAGAGCTTTTGCTAGCTGTTTTTATTGTACTCATGATTAGTACTCGACGTATGTATTCTTCTTATGTTTTCAGACTAGCGTTGTTATAAGCTATTTTTCATATGTATTCTTCTTATCATGTAAACATGTCCGTTATCCATTTTTCTATTTTATTAGTTCGAACTAATAATATATATATATATATTCAGTCGTACGTGATTAATTAACTTCAGGTAATTATATAATTAAGTAAATTTCCAGAAAACATGAGACGAACCAGAATCTGTTGACCGCGGACAGTTGATGAGGTACCTCTACTGTTTTATATGTTGATCAGGGTCAGTACTCTAATCGATCTACATATATATTGCTTGATGTAAAATACAAAAAGGTCCTTTTTTATAGCTCGATTGATAGTTTTCATGATCAATTTTTGATCTTCTATATATTACAGCTAGCATGCATGCATATCGACGTGATGACCACAGGCAAGTTGAGGCTAGTAGATGTCTGGCCTTTTGACACTCCATATATCTGATTTCAGCTAGCTGTAAGACGTTGAGGCTAGTAGATATCTGGCCTGATATATATATATATATATATATATATGGAGCCAATATTTGAAATTAGGGTTGATAATTTTATACGCAGAGGGCTGTATATATAAGCTACGATATTTTTAGTAATATTGTGAAACCAAAACCTTTATACCATGTAGATGGTGTTTACAATAAAAACCTTCAAATAAAATTATTCTAAATATACATATATGTATATATATATATATTCACTACTCATCTAATTAAACTTTTGAAACCAAATTGGTCTATAACATATATAATTACAGGTAAAATTTTCAACTTATTTAAATATAATCAATGAGATATTTAAATGCTCATATAGAATATATATATATAGTTAATTAAATATGAATGGATGTTTTTTCTTCCAATTTCCGATTGAGTATCATGTATAGTACTCATTAAATATAATCAATAAAACTGCTTATTTGTGATCAGTTGTTTCTTACGAAAATGACTATTTCGACTATTTCTTGCAAAAATGAGTTTGTTTTCATTACAAATACTCATTTTCTTGTTGTAGTCTTTGGGTTGATAAACTCATTCCACAAAATTTTATTTTAATAAATTATATATCCAGGACTACTTGGCCATGCATTGTGGATCTCAGCCTCATCATATTTTTACATCGATCATGATCATTAAGTTTCTATATATGGTCTTAATTAGAATCTCAGCACATTGTGATTATATGTTCGTTATTTATGGTACAGACCGAACAACTATTGCGAACTAAGTTTCAGCATTTTCGTAATAATTAAGAAGAACTAAAAGCGCTAGTTATTGAAAGAAATGGAAGATGAGGGAGAGGAATTTGAAACCAGTAACCAAGAATCAAATTATGGGAGTACTTTAAATGAAGTTTTGGTCCCAACTTTCGGCAATATTGGTCATGAAGAAGCAGCTGCTAACTCTGGCATTCGAGGAGAAGAAGATGACAATCCAAATTATGAAGAGAGTCAATCAAGAATAGTTGTTCCTGAGCATGCTATCCAAATCCTGGAAAATGAGAGACAAAATCATGTTATCATTAGCGGATCAGGATGGTCAACATTGAAAGTTCCTGTACCTATGTTCAAAGTCGACAAAGGAGCTTATGTCCCCATGATTGTCTCCATTGGTCCAATTTATCATAATGAACCAAGTCTACGAGCCATGCAAACTCAAAAACAGCGATTTTTCAATCGCCTAATTCGAAATCAACCAAGACAGCCTTTCCTTGAAGAAAGTCTTAAAAATGCCATGAGAGAATTGGAGAAAAAGACCAGAGATTTTTATGCATTAGACTTTCACGCTATAAAGCCTGATGATTTTGTGCAGATGATGCTCCTTGACGGTTGCTTCATTGTAGAACTCTTGCGTTTATATGAGGTATTAATAATTAGTTATGCATTCTAATTAAGTTTGTTTTTTGCTCTAATTTTCCTTTAGCAATTATGATCACATGAAGGCATGCAAACTGATCACAATTATATTTCTTAACTTCTTGCAGAAAAAATATGTGGAGGAGCCCTTTTTCAAAACTCGTTGGATACGGGCAAATATCTCTCGTGATATGCTTTTGCTTGAAAACCAACTCCCTATGTTTGTGCTGCAGAAGATTTTTGAACTTACTACCTTGATGGGGGAGGAAACTTTGAATACGCTTGTTCTCAGGTTTTTAGAACCCTTGAGACCTGGGAAGGACAAACTTGATGCACAGACGGTGGAAAAGCATGCCCATTTTAAGTATATACATCTATTAGGTTTGTTTCACTCTACCTTAATTTCAAGGGATACTACATGCCCGAAAAAGCCTGCAAAGAGTGAAAAGAAAAAACCACATCTTAAGCTTCCTGGGAAAGGTTGGGTGCATAATGCCAAAACACTTAGTTATGCTGGTATTAAGTTCCAAAAAGATTCTGGTAGCATTCTCAACATACAGCTTAAAGGCAAGACGTTAAAGATTCCAACTATGGTCATCGATGAAAGCACCACGCCTGTGTTGAGGAACTTGATAGCCTATGAACAAAACAACCGTGATGAAGCTCCATATTTTTGCTGTCTTGCATTGTTCTTAGATAGCATAGTGGATACGGTCGAAGATGTCAAGATTCTTCGTGATGTCGGGATTATCAAACATGCAGTGGGTGGAGACGAGGAGGTGGCGAATCTTTTCAACAGACTCACTAAAGAGCTAGTGTTTGATATTGATGAAGAGGATTGCTACATGACGAAGCAAATCGAAAAGATCAACCATCTTTGTCGAGTGCACGACATCAAAGTTCGAATTCGCCATCTTCTTGCCAGGCTGAATTTCAGTGGATTAATCCACACATGCTTTTCCATCTTGATCACAATCTTCATAATCATTGTGAAGGTAACGGCTTAATGATTCAAATGGTGACTCGTCAAATACTCAGGAATCGCCTCCACCTATGTCTTCACCATCACCATTTTGACAAAAACAAAACACCGTTTGAAATGGTTGATGTAGGTTTATCTGGGGGGAGCGATGATTAAGCCTTGTGTTTGCACATCATTTAGCTTAGTATTTGGCTTTTCAATAAAACTGGGAGTCCTCAGATTCTCATGTAGCAATGTTTGTTTTTTAAACTTTTTTATGCTCTGTTGTTGTTCCATTGCGTATGTGTGTACTATGTGTGTTATGTTAAACTATGTGTATTATGTTTGAGTTTCAAATCGAATAAATCCATCTTGGAATTAGAAGTTGTTGGGATTCGCTCACAATCCATGCTAATTTATAAAAAACCAAAAATGTCTTCCTTCAAATAATGAAATCCATATTTGGAATGAATGTGTATGGATAGATCATCATCCGTTGCGATGGGTTGTGATCACGAGCAATTTGTAAAGTAGTCAAAAGAAAAAGATACAAGTATGATGAAATGATCTCCGCCATTGAAGGAGAAAGTGACGACTTTCATTGTATATTAACGTGTTTAATTACAATTTGGGATTGACAAATTATCATCATCTACTTCTTGAACATTCTTATCATGTTTTTGCTCGGAACTTATATATATTTTTTATAGGTAATTCTTGGAACATATATATTTCCAGCAAGGATTGAGACGACAACATTCACCGTCCATAACTGTAATAATTTTTTGAAGGGGTAGATTCTTTAGATTTTATAATAATTTTAAGGAATTATAAATGTAATATTGAATAGTGCTTTTAGAGAGTAAACACTCACACACGCATATTAATTCCAGAGACTTGAGTCCTTGCCGTTTATAATATTGGTTTGGTCAGTCCGGTCCGAGAAATCCCCACCCCGAGACCGGATCGAAGACCGAATACTTATAATTGAGGGACTGAAACCGACCATGGGAACATTCAGTCCGGACCGACCATTTTACAGCCCTAATTAACACTATTAAACCCAAAAAACTGGACCGAACCGGTAATATCAAATGTACCAATTTAAAACGGTAATTGCTGCATAATCAATTTTTGAAAATACAAAATCAAAACATACCAATTCGATCTTAAATTTTATTTAAAACCGGACCAGACCAGCTACATCCCCTATCTGGGCTTAAAATATATGCATTCCCATACAAAATAAGCAGATAAATCAGCAACCCAAAACTAAGTCAAAATATTTCAAATTACTCCCAAAATAAACAGCAAAAATATTGTACCTTCAGCATTTTAAACCAAACAGATATCTTAAATGCATATATGTTAACTTTGGTGGCCAAGTCTCATGCCATGATTTCCATGCAGCTAATAAAGAATTTAGCAAATCCGGACGAATTATTGTCATTACATTTCCTAGTCCTTCCCTATGTAGCAAAATAAACTATAGAAAAGTAAACATCGTAAAACATCTTTGAACCGTCACATTCTCTCTCTCCTCAACAGTGTTCTTCAAAGTGCTCTTTTGAGCAAAGGTTGTTGATCTTCAATCCAGCTTCACCGAAGAGAACAAGTAATGCACAAACCAGAATGATGAAAGAAACCCGACCGTGCCTGTCGCCAGCATGATTGCTACAACCATAAAGAGTGAATATCCCAAATAAAGTGTGGCCGAGACAGGTCCACTCAAATTCTTCAAGTCGAACACGAGATAGTTTACAGAATACAAGAAGATGTATATGGCAACAGAACCAGAAGCAAAAAATGACTTCCACCACCATTTCCAGTCCTCCACACAGAGATGCATGTAGGTCAAAACCAATGATACCTCAGCACAAACCACCACGAGGAGAATCAAAACAATAAAGAGGAACCCAAAGACATAGTATACACGGCCCATCCAAATGCTAGACATTATAAAGAAGAGCTCAATGAAAAGGGTGCCAAAGGGAAGTGTGCCAGCGCCTAGAACAAGAAGCCAAGAAGGGTATTTCTGGGCTGGTATTTCCCGGGGAATCTGGTTTGTTCGAACAGGGTATTCAATATGAGATGCCTTTGCCCCAAAGTATCCACCAACTAAGGTAAGTGGAACTGAGATGCAGAACCAGAGGAGAAGCAGGATGACAAAAAGAGAAAATGGAATGGCTCCTGTGCTGTGACTTCCCCACAAGAGGAAATTCAAAGTGGTGAGGATCACAAAGGCAATACCAGGGAAGAAACAAGCAACTTTCCATGAGACTGAAACCCATCCTTTGTTATCGCCACAGCCAATCGTCCTCCAAAGACGAACAGCAGCATAACCAGCTGCAATACCAAGTATCATATAGAAAAATAGCATACCTGTAACAAGCGTTCCACGTGATGCTGGTGACATGAATCCAAGAGCCGCAAACAATATTGTAACAACAGCCATTCCAAGAATCTGAACCCCATCACCAACCATGATACACAAAAGGGCAGGATTGGTTGGGCCACGGAAAACATCCCCAACAACAAGCTTCCATCCAGATAGCTCCTCATTCATCTGTGCTTGTGCCTCCTTGTCAAGCTCCTCGTAACGGGTCAGATCCCGCCTAACAGTCCTCAGGAAAATGACGAGAACAATACCAGCAAGGAAGGTTATCACCATTAGAGAATTCAAAATGGAGAACCAATGGACTTTCGATCCCTCCATCTTCAAATAAGCATCCCAACGCGACGGCCACTTGATGTCACTCTCCTCAAATGTGACCTCATACGTAAAGACAATTGGCTGTCCTTCCTTGATTGGCATAGACACAGTGTTGGGATCACATTTCAGTGCATTGGGATACTTGCCATATTTCTGCAAATTCTTCACTGAATCAACATTATGCATAACACTGCAAGGTACCACCTCAAACCCAACAACCATGTACCCAGGCACATCCGATTCCCCCTTTCCAATTGACGGGATCATATCAGGTGCATCACCAGTCCCCATTAAACGTGCCACATTGGCTTCTTCATACTTATGAACGAGCACATTAAACTTCAAATGGTTAAATATATAGTAAACATCTTGAAGCTTAACTCCAACAGGGTACCCCGTCCACCGCAAAAAAAAACCCTCCTTCTTTGTATACCGAATTGCAGGCAAATTATCGAGAATCAAATTAACCTGATACATCTCATCAATTCTTTTCTTCAATATGTTAAACTTTTCAGCCGATAATGGATCGGTCTTGCACAAAAAGATCTCAGTCTCATTCTTGTACATATTGAACCGATACGGAGAGTTTTCAATCCGATCCCCCATTAGAAGCTCGCCAAGATTCTCAGCACTGTCCTTGACACCCCCATCGGGCGTACAAAAGGGCAAACTGTAATAGCTAAAGGGCATTTCCGTATCGATGGAAGTAAGGGAATTCACTTTCACCGATAACTCGTCACCGACACCGTATTTGTGAGGGTAACTACCCGGGAGGTAAAACCCATACCCGGATTGGAATACCAAGCAGATGATCAATACCCAGATTCTAAAATGATCGAAAAGCCCCATTCTTGAATGATGTGTGTCAGATCTGGAAGACCCAGGACAGAAAACGAATGAAAAACAGCAAAATAAGCCCAAATTCTACGTGGGTTTTCGGTTTAATTGCAGATTCAGATATGACAGCATTGAAATAAAACACAGTTCTAGCAGTGAGAATCTAAACGAATTAGGAAAAAATCGAAGATAACAGGAAATAAAAAGGGTCAAGAGAAAGTACGGATCTGACTGACCTTCACCGCCGGAAGAGTGAGAGATACACGGAAATGGAGAGATGGGCCTCTCTGTGTGAGGAAGAAGCACCGACGAAGAGACGCGGTTGAGGACTCTAAGGGGAGGCTAAACAATATTTATAGGATCGGTTTTTCTTCGCGAGTGCGGCAAAGCCAAAGAAGTTCTAGTCTTGTAATTGATTGACCATAATGACCCCATCAGCTTCTGAATTCAGATGCCAATTCCTGGCCTCAAGTGTCAATATCCTTATATGTTTAATTATTATAATTTTTATATAATAAAAAAAGGTTGATGGTTAATTATTAAACAGTATACTTTCAATTTTTTTTGTTGAGATATGAATTCATCACATAATTTAGTTGTCACCAATATTAATTAATAATAGTTAGAACAGAATGTACTTTCTATGCTTCCTTTTATTTCAGGCTCTCATATCACGTGAACTGCCATTGTTTATTGCAACCCACCTGCAAAATGCCAAGAAGACATGGCATGGCAGATCAGGATCTGACTTTTTCTTTTGGAAAACTCTAAACACAGGCACGAGTCGGGCCTGGCCGCGGACGACATCCTATGTGGAAACAAACGTATCGTTTTGTAGTAAATAAAACGGTGCGTTTTGAGTCCAAAGAAATGGGATTCGGCTTCAAACAAAGCGGTGCATTTTACATTTTCACCCTGCTCCTCTCTCCCAGGAACTCTATCTGCTCTCTGTGCTACGACAGTCACCACCTAACCTTTCTTCTTCGTGAAATCTTCACTCAGCTAAGCTTTCAAGCCCCAAACTGTTTTGATTTGTTCTGTGGAGCTAAGCAGCATTATAGGAGTCTAGGAAGAAGGAGATGGGTCTGCCAGAACTGCCGCCACCCCCTCTCCATCGTTGGCGTTGATTCTTACGCCGGCAAGTTCTTGAACGATTCCACTTCTCGCCCCAGTTAGCTTCTTTGAATTCATATTTTAACTTTTTAGAGCAAATTCATCTTTTTATTTAATTGGTTCATCTTTTTAGCCTGGAACACAGAATTATTCATATGTGGGATTTCTTTTTCGTATCTTTTCTTGTAATTGCTTATGTTTAGGCTCTTATGCATCTCTCTTAGCGAATAGATTGTGAGGACCGTTTGAATAAACTCATATGTTTCGCTTTGATAATTTTAATTTATTTTGATAGTCTATGTCTTTGTTTTTGTTGCTTTTCGATTAATTATTTCTGAGATTACTTTATTATTTGGACTCTGGTTGTGGAGTTGGGCCACCTGATATGAGTCAGCCGGGGAAGACAATGGAAGAGTCCTTCATGGTCGTGTATAAGTCTGAGTCTGCATCTGATGGAAGTGGGACTCATTTGCCATCAATTGAAGCAGGATCCAATGGTCCTTTGTAGGCTCACAGCTCTGGGTTTCACTCAACTATAACTAGAACGTATCTTCCATGCATGGATGAAGAGTTCATGAATTTCAAGAAATGTGGTGATGTGGAGATGAGACGAGAACTAAGATCTGAGAGAGAGGACGAGATCTGAAGCAGAGGAAGACAATGGAATGTTGAGATCTGACGCCGTGGAAGAGAACGAAATGGTGTGCTGCCGTTTTCTCCTTCCGCTTGAATGAATTGGACTGCGTTTTCACTCTTCCGGTTCTTCAATCTCTTCGATTTTTGTCTTCTTTCTTTTTCTTCTTTCTCTCTTTTTTTTATTTTTATAATACAATTGTTGAGGTGGAATTTTTCCACGTCAGTGGTGTTCGCGGACAGGCCCAGATCTGTAGCACTAATCTTTTTTTTTTCACCACCACCCCAGGCATCAACTAAGCAATTTTTTTTTTTTTTTTTTTTTT
>QEOT01008384.1:0-52949 GCA_003123785.1 Pterocarya stenoptera | reverse complement strand
AGCTAGGGTTCACACATAATGTTTATATCTAAACCGAACAATCTAATTATTCAAACAGAATAATCACTACAAGAAAAATGAGCTTTTGTGATCATTTGTTTGCAGTGAAAAGACTATTTGTGATCAAAACAGACTATTTTAACTGTAAATAGTCATTTTACTGAAATTAACTGATCACAAATAAACAATTTTCTTGTAGTGAATATCGAAGAGAGGATATCAATCCATCAGCAATATTAAAGCTGGGGTCTTAATTAATTATAAATTGCATTTCGAATTTTCAAAGGCATTAATGTCCCTACGAAATTAATGTCCAAAAGTTTCACAACCACGCACAGGATGCACATTGTCGATTAGCTAGGGTTAGGGTACATGTAGATCGATCTAGCTGGTATATTATATATCATGCTCCATCTATTTATTCACCTTAAACTTTTTATTCACACTTTGGAGTAGTAGTACTCTGGCAATAGAGAGATCATAAATACATTAAAGCAGAGCCCACAAAAGTCAATATTGTTGTCCGTGCGAATTTTTCGAGTATCATTAAATGTTTCTTAAATATTGTAAGAGCTAATTTAATTGTATTTCTCTCTTAAATATTTTGAGACTTGGCAGTCTGGCTGGGGATTGAAGATGAACACATGCACAGAGATTGATACAATATTCTTTTTTGCAATTAAGCTATATAACAATGGAATGTAATCTGACATGATGCATGGAGTACTATATATAAATATATATATATTTGCAGAGTTATGATATATATATATTTATATATATAGAACTACCTAAATCTCTTGTGGGATATATATTAATGTTCGTAGTTGATCAAAAGATAATTAATAGACACGCGGTATTCTAGAAGGTAGCTAGCTAGGGTACTAACATATACATACATATATAAAAATATATATATATTATATGGGTTAATTTATTACAAGTTATTTGTAACGAAAATAATTATTTATATATATGAACATTTATGATTAAAAAATAAATATTTATAAAGAGTTATTTGCGATAAAGAAGATTATATGTGACAATAATAGATTAATTTTAACATAAAATAATTATTATATATCACTAATTTCCACTTAAACCAAACACCAGTACACATATACATATTTCAAGAAGATATTTAATGACCATATTATATATGCAAATTAGGAATTAAACCAAACATATATGATGAACAAAACATATATGATGAACACACACATATTATATATATATAATATATAGTTTTATTTTTTAATTAAAAAAAAAGGTTTTGCTTTTGGAGCAATATATATATTTATATATATATATATATATATATCCTTGGCTTTAATTATGCATGGATGGAGTATCGTGTCCGTAACTAATTCACAATCACAAGTTCCCTCATTTTCTTTCCTACCGCGTAGCCATCCATCTTTTCTCTTTCTCAGACTGACACGCACATGTACATGCGCCAGGCCAAGCTATGGCAGTGCTGCATGCTAGCTATTTATTCTGCTATCTATGACCAATTCATATGCATGACACGGCTTCTGCGACCCTTAAATGCCGCCTATTCCGCTTCATGACAACTAACCCTTGACGCCACCCTCTTTCTCCTTTCTTTTAATTTCTTTTTCTATTACATACTTGATACTCCAACTACTTCTATAAATGCCCACCTCTGCATGCTATCCTTCGGCGCCTGGAAAGAAAACGTCTTTCAATTTGGTGCTACTGTGCGTAATAATATTGATCAGAGGCAGGCAACGGTTGTGGCCAGTAAGGATCGGCATACATGGCCAGTAGTGCCGGAGCTGCGGCGGAGGGATTGTTTAGATGTGTGTACGAGGGTTGTATTGCAGGTTGTGACACAGAGATTGAGCGCCGGCCTTATCATCGGAATTGTGGCTGTGCCCTCCACGATAAGTCCCGTAAAGGTAGCTCCAATGCTGCATTGATCTCCAAGTGCTGCAAAAAGAACGTATCCTACCCAATCAGAAGGTCCTGGAGTGAGGGCTCCTTGCTCTTGCACGCAGCTTCTAATTCTTCTAACCATTCCTCGCCTTCTTCTTCACCCGCTCATGTGGCGGGGGCTGCTGCAGGGAAGCCAGCTAATAATCATCATCAGTCGAGTTTGTGTGATCGTAATGAAGATCAGGACGAGTATGTTTTATTCAAGATCTGAATCTGGCTATTCTTTTTTTTTTTTTTTTTTTTATTGATGATCGGTATAATTCAGTTTTTTGAAGAAATATGAATCGTGGGTTAATGTAAACGTTTTGTTTTGTTTTGTTTTTTTTTTTTATCCTTAAATGGCACTGCTTAATTATGTTTATAGACTCACAATATCAGGATGATCTTATGGATGCTGGATGGTCTGATATTGCAAATGGGTTTTGTATATGATCAAGGATCGATGAAATGATTTTAAATAAAAATCCTTTCATGATCTCATGTACTTATTATTTGATAGATGATCATTTAGTAGTCCAAATATATATATATATTTATATATATTTTTTTATATATGATGCAGAAGATCATGCACAGTTCTAATAATTATGTGTCTTAATTTGGGGAGCTTTGATTAATTCGTGCGTGCAAATATTGCATATATATTACTCGATCGATCGCTCTGAATCTAATTTCATCTAAATGGTTGGTGGTGTTACGTACAGCTCCTAGCTCGAACTATATATTCATATAATAATTAATGTAATTAATGTAATTGATGTAATTAATTAATGGTTGGTAGGTAGGTAGCTAGCTAGTTCCCTTATATATCTATATATATATATATATAGTGCATCATCGATATATATATATATATACACATATACGACACCCTATAAAACATGCCTGCAATTGTAACATAGATATAACATATTATATAAAACCATATTATAAATTTATGAGTTTACTTTTATACAATCTCTTTTTTTAACTGTAGCATTACTCATGAAATGATCACAAATCACAATCTATTGATTGAAAACCAAAACCGAGTAGTGCTATCCTTAGCTGGGGCAACAAACTCATTTTGTAACTGCAACCAAACACCAATCATCTTCTCCGCAGTCGACAGCAAGAACAAATTTATAGATTGCTGTGCAAACAGTGTGTGCGCAAATGAGTCCATGACTAGCTAGCCAAACAACCCATGACCATTTCATGGGGGACAATCCGAGCAAGACCTCACGATTTAACTCGACCATAAAAATTAAAATTAACAAAAAGAAAGAACCACAGCATTTGAAGCTTATGGTTAAAACACAAATTTGCAATGAAGCAGTGTGTGGCTTTAGTCATACACAAATTCCGCCACTTCAAGAACGTGAAGAGTACAAGATCTACCTAACATGAATAACAAGAAAGAATCTGGATTCATAATGCATGCTCATACAAATAAGCAGATAAATCAGAAACGAAAAACAAGTCAAAATAGTCCAAAATTACTGCCAAAAAACAAACAAAAACAGCAAAGCTATTGTACCTTTAACATTTCAAACCAAACAGATCTGAAGTCCAAAAGTTTACACTAAGATCCCATACGAACTACCACCAAATTCTGATGCCTCCTGTCCCCCAGAACACAAATAAACTTTGGTGGCAAGTATCATGCAATGATTTTCAGCTAATAAAGAATTAAGCAAATCTGGACAAATTATTGTCATTATATTTCCTAGTTCCCTAGCAAAATAAACTGTAGAAAAGTAAACATCGTAGAACATCTTTGAAGGGTCACATTCTTTGTCTCCTCGAATGACCAACAATGCTCTTCAAAGTCCTCTTTTGAGCAGAGGATGTTCTTCAATCCAGCTTCACTGAAGAGAACAAGTAATGCACGAACCAGAATGATGAAAGGAACCCGACTGTGCCCGTTGCCAGCATGATTGCTACAACCATGAAGAGTGAATATCCCAAATAAAGAGTGGCTGAGACAGGTCCACTCAAACTCTTCAGGTCGAATACGAGATAGTTAACAGAGTACAAGAAGATGTATATGGCAACAGAACCAGAAGCAAAAAATGACTTCCACCACCATTTCCAGTCCTCCACACAGAGATGCATGTAGGTCAAAACCAAAGATACTTCGGCACAAACCACCACGAGGAGAATCAAAACAATAAAGAGGAACCCAAAGACATAGTATACACGGCCCAACCAAATGCTAGACATTATAAAGAAGAGCTCAATGAAAAGGGTGCCAAAAGGAAGAGTGCCAGCGCCTAGAACAAGCAACCAAGAAGGATATTTCTGAGCTGGTATTTCCCGAGGAATCTGGTTTGTTCGAACAGGGAATTCAATAGGAGATGCCTTTGCCCCAAAGTATCCACCAACTAAGGTGAGTGGAACTGAGATGCAGAACCAGAGGAGAAGCAGGATGACAAATAGAGAAAATGGAATGGCTCCTGTGCTGTGACTTCCCCACAAGAGGAAATTCAAAGTGGTGAGGATCAGAAAAGCAATACCAGGGAAGAAACAAGCAGCTTTCCATGAGACTGAAACCCATCCGTTGTGATCACCACCGCCAATTGTCCTCCACAGACGAACAGCAACATAACCAGCTGCAATACCAAGTATCATATAGAAAAATAGCATACCTGTAACAAGCGTTCCACGTGATGCTGGTGACATGAATCCAAGAGCTGCAAACAATATTGTAACAACAGCCATTCCAAGAATCTGAACCCCATCACCAACCATGATACACAAAAGGGCAGGATTGGTTGGGCCACGGAAAACATCCCCCACAACAAGCTTCCATCCAGATAGCTCCTCATTCATCTGTGCTTGTGCCTCCTTGTCAAGCTCCTCATAACGGGTCAGATCCCGCCTAACAGTCCTCAGGAAAATGACGAGAACAATACCAGCAAGGAAGGTGATCACCATTAGAGAATTCAAAATGGAGAACCAATGGACTTTCGATCCCTCCATCTTCAAATAAGCATCCCAACGCGACGGCCACTTGATGTCACTCTCCTCAAACGTGACCTCATACGTGAAGACAATTGGCTGCCCTTCCTTGATTGGCATAGACACAGTGTTGGGATCACATTTCAAAGCAGTGGGGTACTTGCCATATTTTTTCAAATTCTTCACTGAATCAACATTATGCGTAACACTGCAAGGTATCACTTCAAATCCAACAACCATGTACCCGGGCACACTGGATTCCGTCTTCCCAACTGATGGGATCATATCAGGTGCATCACCAGTCCCCATTACACGTGCCACATTGGTCTCGTCATACTTATGAACGAGAACATTAAACTTCAAATGGTTAAATATATAGTAAACATCTTGAAGCTTAACGCCAATAGGGTACCCCGTCCACCACAAAACAGGATAACCCTCCTTCTTTGTATACCGAATTGCAGGCAAATTATCAAGAATCAAATTAACCTGATACATCTCATCAATTCTATCCTTCAAAATGTTAAACTTTTCCGCCAATAATGGATCGGACTTGCACAAAAAGATCTCAGTCTCATTCTTGTACATATTGAACCGATACGGAGAGTTTTCAATCCGATCCCCCATTAGAAGCTCCCCAAGATTCTCAGCACTATCCTTGATACCCCCATCGGGCGTACAAAACGGCAAACTGTAATAGCTAAAGGGCATTTCCGTATCGATGGAAGTAAGTGAATTCACTTTCACCCATAAATCGTCACCGACACCGTATTTGTGAGGGTAACTACCCGGAAGGTAAAACCCATACCCGGATTGGAATACCAAGCAGATGGCCAATACCCAGATTCTAAATTGATTGAAAACCCCCATTCTTGAACGACGTGTGTCAGATCTGGAAAATCCAGTACAGAAAACGAATGAAAAACAGCAAAATAAGCCCAAATTCTACGTGAGCTTTGGGTTTAATTGCAGATTCAGATATGAAAGCACTGAAATAAAACACAGTTCTTGGAGTGTGAATCTAAACGAATAGGAAAAAAACGAAGATAACAGAAAATGAAAAAGGGTCGAGATAAAGTACGGATCTAACTGACCTTCACCGCCGGAAGAGGGAGAGAGACACGAAAATGAAGAGATGGGCCTCTCTGCGTGAGAAAGAAGCAACGACGAAGAGAGGGGTTAGACTGTGGGGCTCTGCAATTTTTATATGGTCGGTTTTTCTTCGGGAGTGTGGCAAAGTTGAAGGAGTTAAAGTCTTGTGCCCTGATTGACCATAATGCCCCCTCAGCTTCTGAACTCAGATGCCAATGCTTGGGCTCAGGTGTCAATTTCTTTAGAAATTTATAGAAAAATGGTAAATTTAAGAGTTTTTTTTTTTTTTTGATCGGGGGAAATTTAAGAGTTAAACAAAGAGATTGATCTATCAAACTTTCCTTTGACTCGACTCGTGAATATCTCTGATCCATATTACTGCTCTAAGGGATTGGTCAGGGTTACAATTTACAATGAGCCTGGGCTGGGCCCAATGTTTTAGAATTTGTTTTTCATTTCATATATCGTTGCTATCGGAGTTTTTCTATTTGCAAACTGATGAGCAGTGTAAGGGGATTTTTTCCATTCCATAAAGCCCATTGGGCCTCAGTCCAATATCCAACCCAAGGGGCTACAAGGACTGTATAAGGGGTAAAGCATCTATCAGGGAAAGGAGTCAAGTAATCAATAAGACAAATCAACCGACATCAACAGACCATCTACTACTCACAAGGGACAAACGTAAAGTTAGAAAATCACGTCGCATTAATGGCCCCACTACCGAGCTACATGCCACATTTATAGTGCCGTTGTAAAGACATGTTGTATTAAAGAGTTCTGACAGCAAAAACAACAGAAGATGCACAAACTGTATAGAGACGAAGACAATCTTCACCTTTTCCAAGTCACAGTATAAATAGTAAGCTCCAAGTACAAAAAAACTCTTGGATCCCTAGACTCCGACTTATTTACAAACTTCCAATAATACTTACAAACTTTGGCATTAGAGACTCCCCGACCCTAAGGCCTCCCTCTCCTAGTTGTATTCTCTCTCATCTTTTGCAGGCCCATTTCAAAAGACCTGAGTTGTCAGAGTCTGGTTCAAAGGTATGTAAAATACTACGTTAACAGGTAGTATACACCGTATCTACATCACTTATATAATAATATTTAATTTGTAAGATTTACATTTTAAATTTTATCTTCTAAAACAAATCATGACATATAAGCGCTTTGCTAGATGTATTTATCCATAACAGCTTATAAATAGAATTTTCTTAATTACTATTGATCGAGGAAGGACAAATGTACACATTTAAAAAATGGGGAAGTTAAGAAAAGGAAGTAGCCATCCTATTGGCATTTAAGAAAACCCTAAATTAAGCTCAATAGCATTGATTTTTTCATGTTAGCATTCATGTAGGTTTCCTTTGGTTCAAGTATTACTACTTTGTTTTTCAGGTTTATGGTGATTACAGGTTGGAAGAGATAATCTCCTTTGTCCAAATTGGAGGAGAAAAATGAGTAATGAAAGTTGGGTCTCTTAACCCAAGCAATTTAATTAGGTAAAGTTGGTATGGAATCTTGTGGACATAATCCAAGAGCAAGGGGCATGTGTACGTTACTTTGGTGTGCTTCTCCTACAAGCATTAAGCAAGCCAGCTCGATCCCCCATCTTTCCTCTTAATGCATGCATCTCTATTCTTTGTCAATACCTCTACAACAGATGATCAAGCTGTAATCCCATAAACTAGATTATTCTTTCTTCTTCACAAGCAATCATATTAAAAATCATGAATTCTTGACAGATAATATTCCCTTGATATAATCTGTACTTACTTAAATTACCACCCCTTGTCTAAATTAATTAACATATAAACTATTCAACTGTTTCGGTAACTATATATGTTATTATTGATGAATAAAATGCATTAAAACCCCGAGCTAGCCCTTAGTCCCTTCTTGTCTCCTCTCACCCACTCATTTTGTCTTCTATTGATGGCCCCTTCAATAGACTGAGTCTTGAAAACCATTTTGGCCCGGTGTATTTTACCCCCTCACAATTAAGATAGAAAGGCAAAAATGACAAATCACATATTGATTAAGTGGAAGCTTGTAATGTAAGGCTTCCAGCATCTAGAATTTCTCTATCATGAGCAGCGCCCAGCTCCAGAGCTTCATGCCATAATTCAAAATATATGTTAGTTCCATGCATGCGTGTACGTGGCTGTGTAATATCGTTTTTCCAGCCAATTCACAACTAGCAAAGAATCAATTGCGAATTTTCAATTAATAATTCAGGAATATCTAACTGGTAAAGGAGCAATATTCTTTTCTTTTTTTATGAGAAGATTCCCTTTCTGCTTTTTCTTCATGAGTTCAATATTAATGAGATCTTCTTCTTCTTTTTAATTTCGAATAATTGAATTGCTCAATTTGAAAACAACACTTCATATATTAACTGCTTTTAGAATTTTCAAACCCTTCAAAGAGATTTTTTCAAAGGAATTACTACACAATCACATGAAGGTCTCCTATGCTTTTTCTTGCCTACCGTGTAGCTACCAATTAATTTACTCTCTCACGCAGACACACTCGCGCGCACACATGCGCCGGGCCATGAGCCAAGCTAGCTAGCTAGCACTGCTTGCTGTTTATTCTCTGCTAGCTAGCTCTATGACCAATTCACAGGACACCTCTGTCTTCTACGACTCTTAAATGCCGCCTATTCCGCTTCATGACAACTAAAGCTTGACGCCACGCTCTTTGTCCTTTCTTTTTCTATTACATATATATATGATCCTCTAACTACTTCTATAAATGCCCACCTCTGCTATCCTTCAGCGCCTGAAAAGAAAAAATCTTTGAATTAGGTAGGCAGCGGTGGTGGCCAGTAAGGGTCGACATACATGGCCAGTAGTGCCGGAGCCGCGGTGGAGGGACTGTTGAGATGTGTGTACGAGGGTTGCATTGCAGGCTGTGACACAGGGATTGAGCGCCGGCCTTACCATAGGAATTGTGGATGTGCCCTCCACAATAAGTCGCGTAAAGGTAGCTCCAATACTGCATTCTCGGCCAAGTGCTGCAAAAAGAACGTATCCTACCCCATCAGGAGGTCCTGGAGTGAAGGATCCTTGGCCTTGCACGCATCAGCTTCTTCTTCTAGCCATTCCAGCTCGCCTTCTTCTTCACCAGCGCCTGTGGTGCCGGTGGGGGCTGCCGCAGCACGCAGGGAGGTCTCATCATCAGTCGAGTTTGTGTGATCATATTGATGTAGATGATCAGGACGAGTATGTTTTATTATTCAAGATCTGAATCTGGCTATATATGTTCTTTGAATGATTATCAGTACGTATAAAATCATGAACGTACGGTTTAATTATGTTTATTGACCCACAAGAGGATCTTATATATGGATGGTCTCCGCGTGCAAATGGATTTTGTATATGATGAAATGATTTTAAATAAAAATCCTTTCATCTGTATTTGATAGATCATCTAGTAGTACTGCAAATTTATATGACTCAACAGATCTTATTCATGTAACTTTTGGATTAAGTTCAATTGGATAGCCAATGATCTTGACCTCCATTGACAAGCTTTAATTTGGAGCTTGGAAGATGAAAATGTTCACAGGTTAATATTACATGCATTTAAATTATTTAATCTTTCGTTTATATATATAATCAATAGATTTAAGAAAGCATTTCCAAGACGATGGCATATATATTTGATGGATCGATTGGATGGCCACATGATGCGCATATATGGCATGCGGTCGGCTCCCTCTGTCGACATGACCTCGATCCCATTTTTATAATTCCTATTACTTAAAATTCATGATTTAAATTAGAATATTAAAAGTCCTGTGATCATCAAGAGATAAATATAGAGTACTTTTGTATTTAAAAAGCCAAAATTAAGACAAACGATTCCCAGTCTATATATATTTTAATATAATTAATTGAACATATAAAAAAGCCTTTTCTAGCTATTATTATTAATATTCTTATTATAATTATTGATCAATAAATACAAGACAACTCTCCTACTCTATCATGGTGTGGCTGAAGTTGGCCGCCACGTGCAGGGACGGTGAGAAAGACGAAACGGGCGTGACTGGCAATAATTTAATATTATTATTGTTTTCAGTTGAGTACGAGATGATCTTAATCTAATAATTGGGTACTCCATTAATTAATTAAAGATGTGGCTTTCCTTAATTAGCATGCATTAATGTCCGCCTAACTAGGCCTGTTGAGCTGGCTCCCGCATCCGGCCCGCCCGGCTCTGTTAGGAGCGGAAAGACGGGTGGGTGCCCACTCCTTGAAAATGCCAGAGGCCAGTGCTGGGCTAGGCCTTGGGCCCACCTGAATTTCACCTGTTTGACTTGCCCATTAAATATATATGAATTACATCTATAAAATATATTTAAAAAAATAACAAATTCTTTTTAATAATGTCGTTTTGCTTAGGTTGGGTTTTAAACTTAACTTATCTTCATGCTATACTTCTTTCTTCTTTCTCCTTTCTTTTCAGTCTCTCACCATAACTGCTTGGTCTCTTGAACTCTCTCCCACTCGCAGTCAACCCCAACCCCAAGTATCTCTCTTTGAAAAGCTCGTCATGCGATACCACACGCCGCATGGTGGCAATGGGTAGACGACATGGGGCCCAATCCTCCTTCTACATCCGAACGGGGGCACCCGCTCATAGGAGGCGAGCTTGGGGCCAAACTCAGCCCCCGCTCACAGGAGGCGGACTTGGGGCCAAACTCAGACACCGCCCATGCGGGGTCGGGGACTGCCCTTCTGGAAGACGCATGTATCACCCCTACGCCTAACCTATATATCATGTAGGTAGGAATATTAATGAGTTAGAACTCTAATGAGAAGAAACAAATACTGATTAATAAGAAAATGTTCGAAAATAAGCACATAAAACTTTGATTTTGGCCTCCTTTTATATAATCCATTCGTATTTATAGCACTTCTCATGATCACCACTCCTCAAATTGCTATGTTTGTTCATATATACTTGCTATATAAACAAGAAAAGTTCATTCAAAACAAGGAAAGTGCCGTATCAAAAGCAAAACAAACTAAAAAGGAGTATTTTTGCCTTTTGGAGCCAATACATGATTAAAGGCCAAAATAGATAAGAAAAAAAGGAACAATGCTTATGGGATTTTGCAATTTTTCTCACTGCCATGCATTGATTTTATGACATATTGTTATCACCTATCTAGGTAGCTAATTAGACATGATGTCATTAAGGAAAATGTAACGAAATGAAGTTCAATAATAACGATTAATTAACGGCCGGATGCATATATGTTTGCTTATTCAACTGTGGCATCTCTTTGACGTTGCATAAAAAGAGTCGCCTCTACACATGACAAAACCGCTAAATTGGGATCCTCAAAAGTACTGAGATTTATACTCTTTTTTCCGGATCAATCTATGCTTCTTTTGTGTTTTTTCTCTTAAAAAAAAAAAGGCATAACCCCACTACTATAATACATTCAAAAATCGAGCCAAACAAGAATAATAATAATCCAAACCGATGTTTATTCAATTCCTAAGCATCTCTCTCTCTCTCTCTCTCTCTCTCTCTCTCTCTCTCTCTGTGTGGAAAATTCATACACCCAACATTAGAGAAGTGAAACTTAAATACCTAGAGAAAATGTTTGTCTTAATGATCAGTCCTGTAGAAGCACTCGTTCGATCTCGAGTTGAACGGTGCATATGAGCACAAGAATTTTCTTTGTACTGTACTCCCTGTCCCTTATTCCAGGCATGCTCTCTGAGTCTCTATATATATGACGCCTTATAAAGCATGCATGCAATAGTTTCAAAGCTTCCAAAAACCACAGAAACGCGCGCACATATTAATTGTCCACCAACATTATTCACATATATATATATAAATCTTCAGTACTGAGAATTGTTTAATGGGCTCTGGAGCAGCAGATATGATGCTTCGATATTGCGTCTTTGATGGATGCTTATCAATGCAGGACATGGAGAAGGAGAGGAGGCCGTACCACCGCAACTGCAGCTGTGCACTGCATAAGTTGAAAGTCGGTTCCTCTAATGCTTGTTCTCATCAAAGGAACATCTCATTCCCAAAGAAACATTCGTGGACAGATTGTTCCTTGTCCCTCATAACAGTTTCCAAATCCCGGCCTTATCAATGTTCTTTTCCTGACTTGTCAAATAGAAGAGATTGAGATCGAAGATATGCTAAAGGAGATTTGTCTCTGCACATGACATGACAGATATTTCCATAAGCTTGCTATGGCTCATTTAGAAGAAGAAGAAGAAGAAGGTTAGGAAGTGAGCAGCCGATTTTATGTATTTCTTTCACTATTTTTCCTCCTCCGGTGCTCCTCAAGATAATGCTCGAAGAAAGAACGCATCGATTTTATGTAGACATTGTCTTGTGTACTGTCGTTTCCAGAATTGTCCCAAATTTAAAAAAGATATTGAATGAACGAAATCTGCGTACAACATCATGCATGCGGCCAATTGATGATCACATTTTGTTTGAAACGACAGCCCAACTAATTAACTCGGCAAAGATAGGATCATTTTTGCTTGTTAGAAACTTAGAAACACCAAATCAGCTTAATTCTACTGGAAATGTAATAGGAGAAAAAAGAAAAAAAACAGAGTTTTTCAGGCATAATTCACCAGATAACTTCATGCACATATATAACAATTAAAGACCTAGCTAGCCGTTGAAGAATAATCTTACATTGCCTGTGGACAAGGCCTTGGACATAGTTATAAAGAATGAACAATCCTCTCTTGTAAAATCCGTTTTATGAGATGAATTAGGCCTATGAATTTCTTCACTAGCCAGCTATATATTGAATGAAATTGCACTAGTTATGATACATTTGATCCTCTGTTCATGTATTCACTTTCAGTATATAGTGGTACATCTAAAATAATACAAGATCATAAACGTGTAAGCTCAAAAGATATACAATTACAACAACATAAATGCAGTACTACTTTATCCTTAATTAACAAATATTACAACCTATTTGCTGGATTTTCTCCCCTTTTAACGACAATATCGGCAGCAATTGGTTTGGTACAGCATGGTTTGGAAAATTAATCGATGCATTAGCTCTTGATCATAGGTTTAACTAGCATGACCAGTCCATCTTTATGAGTACTTAACGTTTTAGCTTATCCATTTTTAGCACTTTCTATTTACTTGAGATCATCTCTTGCAGTAGTACTCCTCAGCATGTTCAAGTTAAATTGGCCATTCATTCTCATTTACTAGGACATAGATCTTTGAAACTAAAGATCAACTTTAAGATAGCTAGTTTTGGTGTGATACCATGTTATAATTAAAAGAGTAATGATACATATATTTTGCAAATAGAGGCCGTCATTTGTTTCAATAGCCAGCAGATCATGTCCTTCCAATAAGAAAAATCAAATGAGGGGAGGTTGTCAAGTTGGTTGGTGGCAGGTGGGGAAGGTTTTAGAGAAATGATCTTTGCAGTTTTAAGGTATACAAGTTTCACACTCTAATTGAAAAAAATAGATAAATCTGTAATCCACATGAAAAAAAAAAAAAGAATTTAATAGTAGATCTCATTTTTTTCAAAGGTGAGTAGTGTTTACACACCCTAAAACTGTATTTAGCATTACTTAAAGGTGCTGACGCTCAAGTTAAAGGTAGTATTCCTTTCAATTGTTTCTGTTGGCGTTTACCTATCTTTTTGTGGAGTGGAAATTCTAATTCCTAAAAGAGAGAGAGAGAATAGGAATTAATAAGAAAGTTAGTGCTAGTGTGCCGCCCAGCTTTGACCGTTGGGCGTGCCCACTAGTACAAATTTTATTTATTTTATTTATTTTTTCTTTTTATTTTATATTTTTTTAACATATTTAAATATTTTTAAAAAATAAAAAATATATATCAATACACGAATAATCACTTCCTTAATCAGTAACTAAAGAAAAATATTAAAAAAATTAAATATATAAACGATCAAAATGAGACCACAAAATAGGCAATATATTAGCATTCTTCTTAATGAGAATGCTAAAATAGACACCAAGCTGTTGGAAGGGGTCAATTGATCAGTGAAACCACAAAAAGTATATACCGGTACTCTGTTTCAATTTATATATTCATCCGCTAAGAACCAACAATAAGAAAATTATATAGAAATAAGAGATCCAGGGTATATTGCCAAAGCTTCTGCTTATGATTACGAGAGAGAGAGAGAGAGAGAGAGAGAGAGAGAGAGAGAGAGAGAGAGAGAGAGAGAGAGAGAGAGTTTGTAACTTTGTATTTGTCCATCAGTCCTACATATCCCACTAAATAACAACAAAACAGCAAAACGAAGGCATCGATACAGGCCTTGCATGTTTCTTACTTTCACACATCATTCAACTCTTTGTTTCATCATCTTCCAACTTCAATACAACCATCTTGGGTCAGACTCACATCATGTCACTTAAAACCAGATGCTCACCTAGCTAGCTTGGTTTGAAACCAAAACCAAGACCTTCACCAACAACATTAATGTGTGCACAGCACAAACAAAACAAGAGCCATCACGATCAAGCCAAAGCATAGTAATTGTTAGGTCTTAAAATTTTATTAGTGGGACAAAAGAGTAGCCCAAATCTCTATGCTAAATGAACCGTATGTGAAAATGAGTTTTAAGCAAAACAGAACAATCTTAGCCGAATGAAGCCATTTGCAAGGCAAAGCCTGAACATGACACATGTCAAGTGAAGCTGACTTGCTTACTTTCGCCCCCTTTGCCAAGACTCTTTCTCTCTCTGACCTTAACCTGGGCCCCAGTATCAGAATCTAAACTTCATAGGTGAAAACGTTTGCCTTTGTTGCGTAACCAGTTTGTCAAGAACCAACCTCCCCAAATTTCTCTCGACTTCTACGCGGCTCAACCACAAACACGGTTTCTCTCTTGATTACACCCACATTCCCACTCAGTTACGTCGCCCCTGATCTATATAAATGCTTGATAAAGCATTCAATGGTTTCAAAAACATTTCAAGTCACTCTTTTGCAACCTCGATCTCTCTCCCCACCTCCATCCCTGTCCCCTTCCCACACAAATTACTATTCACAAACTCAAGGGGGGCTCGGGAAAAGGGTGAGAGAGAGAAGACAGAATGGCCGCTGGAGCAGCAGAGACGATGCTTCGATGTGTGTTTGATGGATGCTTATCAATGCAGGACAAGGAGATTGAGCGGAGGCCGTACCATCGCAACTGCAGCTGCGCAATGCATAAGTTGAAAGGTGCTTCCTCTAGTGCTTGTTTTCATCAAAGGAAAATCTCATTTCCGAAGAAACATTCACGGACAGAGAATTCTTTGTTCATAGCAGCTTCCAACTCCTCTTACGGCGCCGTTAGAAGAAAAGAAGATAGGAACTACTGCCAACCCTGAGTGTTTTTTCGCAGAGTTAGAGCACATATTTCTTCTACTGTCAAGAATCAACTCTTATTATTCTTCTGAGCTCTTTTGTAAACAGTCTGTCCCGTTTCTTTTTTCTCTTCTACCGAAAGGAAAAAGTATCTGCAAATTGTTTTGTTATTTTTCACTGACAGCTTAATACAACGCAGTACTTCTGTAATTCTTGGATCAAGAGATGGGGGACAGTGTCCTACATTCGATTACATACTGTCGGAAATACGTTTACAATGTGTTTGTGTGGGTTCAGACCCCGATTCTTGCTGAGTTGCATCCATTGAAATGCCCATAGGAGGTTTTTAGCAATTAGTCTTCCCCCATAGATAAATAACTGTGTGCAAGTAAATAGATGCAGACATTAGAGAAAGTTGCTGATTAGTAAGCTACATGGGGTTCAGGTAGATAGACGAGAGTAACAGCCTAATTGGTAATTGGTGGTGTGTGCTACATCCCATGAGCAAGACTAGAACATGGCACCCTCTTCCTTTAAGGAGACTATTCTGCACGGTTCATTTATATCATATTCTGAGTGTCTATGTATACATGCTGAGAGAAGTAAAAAGTCAATCAACTTGAGGATCTAAAGAAGATTATTCTGCATGATTAATTTACTAAAGTCAGAAAAGTTTCACCCCAAGATGACCTATGTAACACCATTAATCTTGCGACTCCTCAGTAGCTAGGTATGAATCATTGCCCGCATGATTCACTGGGGATATACATGGCATGAAGAAGTACATTGTTCAAGATGAAAAGTCAGAGTGGCCACCACATACCATTCAATGAACAAGTGAATCATAACCAAAACCATTTATTTACAGCTGAGAGCCGTACTTCCAAACATACATATCCACGTATAAATCCGGACCGACTTTTTCCAATCTTTTCCTCCAAAGTGATACTCTCCCTTCTAAATGCTTTAATAAGTATGGACCCCACAGTCTCTATCCGTCTTTCCCCTCGCTCCCTCTCTCAACCTCACCCTCGCTCTCCGATCCATAGGCTGAAAAGTGAACATGCATCATGGCCCGCTCTCTAACACTCCATTATCCCCAACCCATCCTCTCCCAGACCCACCACCACAAACACCAACCTCCGCTCCACCTCAACCCCAAAATCCCACTCACCCGCCGCTCCCTTCTTCTCCTCTCCTCTTCTTCACTCTCAATCGCCACCACTCCACCTCCTGCCTCTCCTGCAACCATTCTACCACCTCCACCACTGCTAGACACCACCATCACTGACCGCGTCTTCATTGACTTCAGCCTCTGCCCCACCACAACCTTTCCCTCCGGTACCGACTCCTCCAACGCCCCACTCTGCTCCGAGTCCATCCCGTTAGGCCGCGTTATCCTCGGTCTCTATGGCCACCTCGTCCCCATCACCGTCACCAATTTCAAGTCCATGTGTTCTCCCACCTCCTCCTCCTCCTACAAGAACACCCTTGTCCACAAAATCTTCCCCGGCCAGTTCTTCCTTGCCGGTCGCCAAGGCCGCCGCGACAAAGCCGAGGTTCGCCCTCCCCTTGACTTGCCTCGTAACACCGAAACCATCGACTCCAAGGCCTTCATGCTCACGCATTCCCGTGCAGGCGTTGTTTCGCTGTGTTTGTCTGAGAATGATGACGAGGATGAAATCAAGCTCGACCCCAACTATCGGAATGTGGAGTTCTTGATCACCACCGGACCCGGGCCGTGCCCTCAACTCGATAGCAAGAACATTATTTTCGGAACAGTGCTTGAAGGTGAGTTAGTGTTTTCAAGTTCATGGTTGTTCAGTGTGTTATGGAATTTCATGCCATCTAATAACAATAGAGCGGATACATTGTTTATTTTCCGAGTACTTTTTAAATATCAAGCACTAAGACTGGAATTTATTTTTTGGGGTTGATGCTAGTTCTTGTGCTCATTATCATGATGTTGAACACTCCTACTAGAAATGAGCTCTTTTGGTATGACCACCATGTATTTTGTTTGGTGTTTGGTCAAGCTTGCAGTTCTGATAATTAATTGATAAAATTCAATATTTGGTAGAGGGCATATAAAAAAATGTGATCTTTTGGATTAGTTAATTGATTTCTGGTTGTTTTCCAATTTGGCAATAACCTCTGGCTTTGCATTGTTGTGGAGGGATTCTAGTTAAAGGTTTTTGTGAAAATAGAAGTGGGTTTTATTTCATTTTGCTCTTATGTAACATTCTGTTGATGCCTTTCCCCCAGAATCGAACGGATTTTTATTAATATGCTAGAATGCATTTGGTACTTTAGCCCCTTTTTCCCAAATTTTGTTATTGGAAATTTGGAATGAACATCGAATGTGCTTGTGCTGTCTTTTTTCTCCTCCTTAAAAGTTCAATCAATATATACAGAAGTTCAAAATATTCTCTTACAATAGTGGCCTCAAGGTATGCATGATTGTCTTGTGTGAAAAAATGGTCTTGTGCCTTTTATCACCTTTTGTGGGCAATGTGTAGTGCATGAGGGATCTTAATCTTGGTGCTAATCCATTAAAATTGTGTCTTTAGCTTATAGCATACAGGTCTAGCTAAGTAGCACTAGCGCAGATGCTCTTCAGTGCGACAAAAAAAAAAAATCTCTGCTTTCTTTGAACATGCAACACTGTCCCAGAATCTTAATTCTAGGACGTCTTCTGGCTCACTTTTCTCAGTCAGCCTGTAGCATACAAGAGTTGATATCTGGAATGTATTTTACGCTGCACGCTGCATATAGATTCTTATTCGGGTTTAAATTGTGATGAAATCTCCAGAGATAATATTTTTACAAAACTAGTGTCTAATGTAACATGACGGGGTCAGATTTTTAGGCTTGAACTTTTGGGTTTAGTGGGATGTCCAATTGTATTATATCAATGCCTCATCAAAAGATTTTCCCCAACTGTTTATCTCCCCATGAACAACTATTATTTCTTGAAATTATCAACATGAACTTCTTCATCACAGTATATAATTTCATACATTGTCTGATAGGTAGTATATAATTTCATATATTTACAGGTACATATGTGTTATGTGTGAAAACTTTGTAATTGGACAGCAAACTGAAGAATTTCACATAGAATGAGATTCTGTTTTGGTCTTAAAAACTGAAAACTAACTTGAAGGCACAAGCATAGAACAAAAATACAAAGGATCTTCAATGCAAAAGATTGTAAAGAAAAGAAATTCTGCTATACTATCATCAAGAGCATGATCACTAATCTCTCAGCTGAACTCTATCTCAGGTTTGGATGTCGTGGCAGCCATAGCATCCATCCCCACATACAAACCAGGTGAACGGATTCGCCAATTCAATGACTTGGCTGAATTTTTTGGAGATGAAAGAGCCCAAAATGCTCGCTCAATATGGAACAGGCCCCTTAAAACTGTATATATCAGTGACTGTGGAGAGCTCAAAGTGGCTAAACCTCCCCTATCTCCTAGTCTACCTTAATCTCACTAGTCACTGATTCAAGGTCCTTCTCGTACCCACTTGTCGATTTTTCTTGTACTGCCCGTTTCCTATCAGGAGAGCACAGTTCAATATTCTTTAATTTTCTGGATGCAACTCATTTACAGAGCCTATTGAAAATATATGTTCAACAAAGTGCAATTGTGCACAAACATCTTTTCACCTGCAATCTGATGCATTGGCAGTTTCTTTTTGATCCTCTATATACCCGGTTATGCAGTGTTGGTATGAGCTGCACACAACCTTCAACTCCTATTACTGAAGACATGTTTGGACACTTTAATTCAGACACTGTGGCATCTGAGACTTTGCTTTGGATTTTGCGTCGTTCTGGCAGTCCAAGCTTGGTTTTATATTTGAAGCTATTCTTCAAAAGCATGCTTCTTGTTTACCAGAACTCAGGCCCTCAACAGTGCTTTACTGCTCTAAACCCATCTTGGCCCAAAATAGGCCCTCCTAAACAAACTACTTTCAAACTTATACTCTTAACTAAGGCACTAACTAGAGGTATAACTTTGTACCAAAAAACAGAGTTGTCACCTTATCTCTGATTGGGAGCAGCTCCCCTCCAGCATCTAAATCTTCCCTCTTTCAAACGGGAGAAGATCACGTGGACGTTCTGTTTGGATTCAGAGATAAGTTGAGATAGTTTTAGATGAGTTGAATAAAATATTGTTAGAATATTATTATTATTTTGAGATTTGAAAAAGTTGAATTGTTTATTATATTTTATGTGGAAATTTAAAAAAGTTATAATGATGAGTTGAGGTGAGACTTATCAAAAAAAATGAGTTGAGGTGAGTCTCAAATCCAAATGTTTACTGTCGAAGACACTCCCATATTCCCTCTCACAAAAATTGCTGGAGAATGAGTGTAGACCTGTTCGCATGGAGGGAGCCAAGTTCCCTGGGTATTGAAGAGATTGGTATTTCAAGGGAAACTCAGTTTGGAAATGAAGAGAGAATTTGAATATGACAGTTTTGCAACATGACATGTTTTGGTGAACTATTTCATTCCCTTCTTCTGCCCATAGTCCATGATCAGCGTCACCGTGTTATGACCAGAGTGCATGGTTTTACCATTTTCGTTCTATATTGATCGACCGTCAGATTGGCCATATGTTTCTCGGCACCCATCTCTGTGCTCCCCTGACTCCATCTTCTTTGTGAGTTCAACATCAAGATTCAGGACGCATCAATCAAACCAAGCTACCTATTTCCATGAATTTCTTTATATGAATCAATAAACCAACTTGCTTTTTCTTGGTACTCTTCCTCTTGAAGGAGAAGAGGAACAACCCATTAGATGCTCCGAACTAGTTGTTCTTCCTATTTCTATTATATTCAATTATATTAGATTAAAAACAAAGGAAATGTCGGCAAGGCGAGGAATGAGGGGGAGGAGTGTGGCAGCAATAACAGATAGGATTACTATATCTTAACATGGCATGTTGTGGACCCACCAAACTTCTTTACCATGACTAAGCAAGAGAGAATGATAATCCCATATTCTCATTTCATTTGATTAATTAAAGCCAAGCCAGGTTTGGTGATGATTTCAAAATTCAAACACATAATATCTGACGCTGCATGAACAAATCCTTAGCCAGTCAGTCGACCTGCTCGCAAAAAATAAGGTAGATTTCCACCTGCTACATTAACTTAGAGAGAGTAGTAACCTCTGACAATACTAATTTATTACCGGCCACTTTGAAAACTTGGAACCAATGTATACTACCAACCAGGCAGCATCTAAATTATAGGCATGAAAGTCATCAGAATTGATGGGTAGGTCACCATGCATTTCAAACAACTCACATGATATGCATACAACACATTTATTAGTTTTGTTGAAGATTCTTTATCATAAGCAGTTATTTATAATAAAACAGAACCAAATTAAATGCATGGAAAACATGAAAAATATATGTCGGTTTATTAACAGAAATGGAGCAGAAGGAACTTGAGATCATATGGTGATCATCAGTATAATGTCGGCTCGATTTGTATCACCTTCAAAGATTAATTACAGCTTATGCAGATATATAAAGATGGGGCATTTGAAATGGCTATAAATACATACATACATACATACATACATACACATGCATATATATGCAGCATCTGATCATGTTTGTTCAACATGAGTTGAATCCATGTAATTAGATTAATGCTGCTGCATCAAAATTGAATTTAAAGCAAGCCAAACGCGAAGGATGGATTATTGGTCTTCCATGCATGCTTAAGTACTACAACTAAAACATCATGCATGCTGTGGCAATATTTAAGTTTGGTTGTATCCACCAAGTTCCTTTGGACGAGTTGGCATAAAGATTGATCTCTAAATGAGAGAATCATCTTCGAACCCCCACCCATTGTATAAAATAAAAAATAAAAGAAGTTTGGTTGTTTCCGACTTGTTTTTTACATGATCAATTATATTTCTTTATTTTGACCATATGGATACCATCCACAACTCTACGTTTTTGCAAACTAAAACCAATGGAAAGTTTTTAAAAGTTGGATATTTAATGACTTTGGAGGGGATATTTGGGTTCCCTTGCTGCCAGGTCTACGAGCTGATTAGTAGGCCCAGCTTGCCATTTTGACATACAAGGCCCGCGGCCCAAGGGCCCATGAGGACACGATATCAACAAGGGACCAACATTATTCGTAAGGAGATAACGTTCAAGATGAAGGCAATTATCTTGAGACGGATAACCTTATAAATCAAAGTAGTTATCCCCTCCTCCTCCTTTGTTAAGGGATAACTACAGATAAATGCAAGGAATAGATGATTATCGACTCCATGGACACGTTCCTACGACTTTATAAATGGTACATGAAGGTAACAAATGCTCTCTGGAATTTGATTGAGATATTAAATATTGAGACAACTTCTTTAACTTAGGCATCAGAGTTTATCATGGACACCCAATGTCATCGGGTTGTTCATTGCAGTTCGTTCGAGTGGTTGGTGATATGAAATATGTCTTTTACAGTGGTACCGTTTGTGAGATCTTTGCAGACTTCAGCGTGATTTTCACATGCCAATTACTACACAATCGATTTCAAACAACCCATGATCAAGAGATGAATACCATGGATATAGAAGCGAGGCTGGCAGAGGCTGAACAAAAGCGAAGAGAGGCCATGATGGTAGTGGAGTAGTTACAAAAGGAGAACGAATAATTGAAGCAGCAAAAAGCCGCCGTACCACCTGTCTAGAATGGTCATATCCCCCAACTCAGCCAAGAACATCCCTTGGCCTTCAACTTGCCTCCCAACTTCTGTGTCGACCAATCTCTCATCACCCACGTCTCTTTGGTCAACCCTACCCTCTTCGAACCTTCCCCCTTCTAAGTAGGATCCACCCCCTTCAAGAAGAGTGGGAGAGGCATCCTCTCCGCCGAATGAGGAAGGGGAGGGATACGGGATGGAGACCCTCTATTGGTCAGCATAAGGGGTCTCACCACCAGAAATGGTCGTGGGGAGAGAACTCAATGTAGATCCTTGCTCCCTGCAGTCATCTTCATCACCACCCTCAATTGGTCTGGGCGCCTCCAACTAAGATGGATTTGGGCACCCTAGCCATGCCTATAGAAAAGGCGATGTACATACCCGCAGAAAATTTGCTGACGTTGGGCATTGATGTCAGGGAAAGGAAAGAAGGAAACTCGAAGGGTGGCGTGCTCATGGATTTAGTTCCCTTGGTGGGCAAGTCAAATTCAAAAGCCTTTGCCAATTCAGCAAGGCCTTGGCCCATGAGGCCAGTAAGGTCGTCAAGACCTGGCAACATTAGGGGGGAGACCTTGACCGGAGAAGTTTCGAGCATCTTCTCTCCAGGGGAAGCATCAGAAGCCCACTCACCAACATCAAGGCTAGAATCGCAATGTCCTCCTCAATCCGCCTCCACTTCGGCCCCAAAGGCAAATCCAACAACCATCAGTTTCAGAAGCACGCATTTTCCCTTCGGGCTGGGGAGCACGTCTTTTCACTGAGGGTACCACGGCCTTGAGTTTACGCCCCCTGACATGGGCACTGCTAGGTATCACCAAGAATCTGTCGATGTTGGCGGCAAATTCTGTCACCAAACCACTCCTGTCATTTTCCTTCGCTCACTTAACGACTATGTCAACACAAGAATGCTCCTTGTCAGTCAAGTCCAACAACAAGCTTTTGTCGTCGGGGACCCTTCCCCAATTACCACAGACTTGGTAATCCCGAAGATTCATCTTGTCCGCAGGATACTCCCAATTACTACCAAAAACAAAAAAGAATTTGTTTTGCCACTACTTGGCATTGGAATAGTAAGGCTCAAAAGGCGCCAAGCGTTGTGACCTAATGCAAAAACTGCAAACGTTGACTGGCAACAGCTTCACCCCATAGAACAAAATAAATGCTTTCGCTGTAAAATCTGGGTAACTCTCCCCCAAGGGCTCCAAAACCATCTGAAAAACCATGCAAGAACACATAAAAACACTCCAAGTATGCGAGTGAAGCTGGGCGGGGGCTAACCCTAAGAAATCCAAGACATCGCGGACAGGATTTATGAAATGGAATCGCAACCCGTGCATCAAGGCACTCACTGTAAGAGCCAAGTCACCGACGAACCCTTCTTCGTCTGTACTCCCCGCCCTGGAAACGAAAAGCATCATTGAATCTAAGATTTGGTAAGTGGATATCAGCTTCGCCAAATCTCATTCGTACAAGGTGGAATGCCAAGAAAAACCCTCAAATGAGGTAGGGATTCGACTAAGGGAAGACTCAACAGCAGGGGAAAGGGAGCCCATCGCCGAAGTTTGGCTAGAAGAACAAATGGGAGTACGGGAAGAGCCAAGGCTAGCCATTGCAAGAGAAATATGTTCTTGAAGATAACAATAACAGAGGGCTCGAGCAAGGAGAAGAGAAGATAAAGTGAAGAATAAATGCGAAAAGAGGGAGTACAGGCAAAGGTAAGTGAATCAAGAAAGATCAGGAAAGGTAATCATGGGAGTTATTGGGAATCCAAAAGGTTGGCTGCACCGATAATTGCCATGGCAGACGTGAGCTACGTTTTACGGAATGGATATAAACTTAAGCCCATACATTGTATATCATGGACCCTTAGCAGGGTAGGAAAGATTGAAATCTGGCTAACTGACCACCTATTGCAGGCCAGCAGGGTAAGGATATCACATGGGCGTATAAGATGCAAACTAGTAAATTTCCTATGTACTGGCATAAAGAAAATTAGCGAGGTAACTGGAGGGGATATTTGGGTCCTCTTGCTGTCAAGCCCACATGCTGATAAGCAGGCCCAGCTTGCCATTTTGACCTACAAGGCCGATGGCCCAAGGGCCCGTAGGGGCATGATATCAACAAGGAAGCAACATTATTCGTAAGGAGATAACACCCAAGATGAAGGCAGTTATCCTAAGATGGATAACCCCTATAAATTAGAGCAGTTAGGCCTCCTCCTTTGTTAAGGGATAACTAGAAATAAATGTAAGAAACGGATGGTTATCGACTCCATGGACATGTTCCTATGTCTCTATAATTGGTACATGAAGGTAATAAATGCTCTCTGGAATTTGATTGAGATATTATATATTGAGATCACTTCTCTAACTTTGGCATCGGAGTTTATCCTGGACACCCAGTGCTGTCGGGTTGTTTATTGTAGGTCGTTCGAGTGTTTGGTGGTGTGAAACATGTCCTTTACAGACTTCTTTTATATTGAAAGCGAAAGACTCGATTAAAAAACAACTGCCTATAATTATATATATATATATATATATACTAGCATGGAGGCTATATGCAAGACACGTATGCCCCTTGTACGTCGCATCTGGTTGGAGAAAACAAAGTCCTAAAATTTCTTCAATAGTAACAATTCATTAAATAAAAAATCTTTAAAAATAGATTTTGAACACCTAATTAAAAACACCATTATTTACATAAATGGGCCAACATACAAAATCATTATTCAATTGATAAGCTCATGAGAGTTGCATACCAAAATCACCAAGTTTATAAACACAATTTTTTTTACGTAATTTGGTTTCACTCACGCTGCCTCAATGCGTCAGTGTAAGGATCTCTAAGATCTCACTTGTTTCTGTTTGTTAAATCATCTCATAACCATTTTTTATTTATTTAAATAGATATTACATAATACTTGTTTCGTTCGATTTGGTGTTTGTTCACAGTTCAATCGTCTCATCTCCAATTTTTTTTAGATCTTAACAGATATTAAATAGTGTTTATTTCCTCTGATTTCATGACTGGTTTCATCCTAGTTGATGCATGTCTATTGATCCCATTATTTCCAATGAAGGCTAACCCAAATTATACATGTGAGTTTTCTATAAAACTTCTAAAAATCTAAAGAGTTTCAACTAAGAAGAGAGACGAAGGAAACTCATACCCACGTAATGGCGAGATTCACAGGCAATAAGAGAAATCCAACACTGAAGAATCTAGAATTTTGTGTGAAAAAGTGAGGAGTAAAAGACATTGGAAACATGAGAAAGTGAGATAAAAGAGATTTTGACCAACCTTTGGATAAAAAGAAAGCTGTAACGAGATAAGTAAAACACCGTAATAATACACTTTACATAGTAATTGAGGGAATGAAAAATAAAAAAAATGATGAAAATTTGAGAAAATAGAGAGTAAAATTGGACGAAAAAATACTATTCATTATATACAGAGCATTTAGGGGCATAACTGTAATAACAATCATATACACAGAGCATAAGTGAAATAGAAAGTTTCAAACAAAAATACCATTCATTAATATTCATACGCCTATACAAGCATTTAATATATAAGGGATATAAAACAAATTATATTCATTATAAAGTTTGTAGAATTGACAGGCAAACCAGACAAAAAGAGAGTTTTGAGGCAAAGAGGACAACGAGAACAGTGAAATTTTCCCTTTTTTCCTTCTTTACTCCGGAGGGATATTTTGGGTGTCTATGTAATTAATAAAATGATCCATTAAGCAATTATTATCAGTAAATCTAATAATCTAATTAAATAATAATAAATATTATAAGATTCACTAAATAATTAAATAAAAATAATCTTAATTCACTAAATAATTGAAAAGATAAATTATATTTGTAATACTAGAGTATTCAAGCCTCCATTCTCTTTGAAAAAATAAATAAATTTATAATTTACATAAAAAATTATCTTTTTAACGACAAACTTTTTTTTATTAAAGATAATACACGAGACTTAACATATTGAAAGATCAATTGGCAAAAATAACCATGAACAGCTATGAATCTGTAACCTTCATTAGCAGATTCATTTTCAATGGTTCCCCTGGTTAAACTAGAAGTTACTAAAGAACCATGCATGGCATTGAATAGGGCACCTATAAAATTCTCTCCGACAGATGATCTTCAATGAAAAACCAGAGGAGTGAAAGACAAATACACAATCAAGATCTCTAGTCAACTGAACAATAAAGAGTAAGTGTCTTAGACAATATTTATAAGAGGAATACTATGCATTATTTACTATTTATTCTCACACTCTTTATCTATAATTTTTTTATATGGCGTGAGGGATTTTTCATAAGATGTGAGAGTATTTTTTATAAGATGTGAAATGTGGAGTGCGGGATAGTTAATAGTGACTGAAAAGAAAATTTTTTTAAAAAATAAATACACAATCAAGATCTCTATTCAATTGAACAACGGAGAGCAAGTTTTCAGAGAGTATATAGCATTAGTCTCGTAAATTATAATACGCGTTAATATATATATATATATATAATAGCATAATTATTGGTAATTTTGATACAGGATTTAGAGGGGTAACGTAGATGAAGCACCAGGTGTTGGTACCAAAAACAGTGATAAGAACAGTAGAAGAGTGGGGTCCGGTGAATGCACCGATGACCCGGAACTACACGTTCTGGCTTTAAAGCTGCATGGGGGACCACCTAGTACCTACACCTACAGTGGCGCGCGTGAACCCTTCCCTCTTTCTCTCTCTCAAATTCTCGCAGTCGCCGCCGGCTAGCAGCTTGGCGATGGCGGTCCCCCCCCCGGCTAGCCTGTTACTTTTGTTCACAGGTGTACGGACCTGATATGCAGGTCTTGGCCCGGAATCCCAAGTGGTCCCATGAAACCTAGATCCGACACGTGTTCTTCGTACGGCAACTTTCCGTTAGTGGTCCCTGAACATTGGCTACGTCATTTGCAAGTTCTACAGTATCCTCCAACAAAACAAAGAATCTACAAACACCAACCATCTATTAGGTTTAGTAAGTTAATCTCATATATTTAGTAATAAATTAATAATAATAAAATATTAAATAATAATAAATAATAACAAAAATACGTAAAAAAATAATAATAAATAATAACAAAAACACGTAAAAAATAATAATAAAAACTAACCCTTAATAACTCCACGTTACCCTTTTTTTTTCTTTTTTTTTTTAACTCTTTTTCCATTTCTCCCAAATTATATATGAATAAATCTTCACAATCTCCTCACATTCTATACTTCACATTTTTTTTAATTTTTTTAATTTTTTTTATCAAATATTTATTATATGAATAATGAATAGAAAATCTAAAATAATTTAAAAAGAATAAACTCAAAAAAAAAATATTAAAAATTTTAAAAACATGTGGAGTGTGGTGGAGGTTATGTAACAAAACTCATTGATTAATAATATTCCATACCATGGGACATGTCTAATATACTTTCTTTGAAAATTGTTTTAGTTATAAAAATATTTAAACTCATAAATAAATTAGAGTAATTTGATATGATACATTAAATTATAAATATATTTTTATTATAAAATAAGTTTAACAGATCACATGAAATTACGTTATTTTATAAATTTATTTTTATTAATGTTTATTTGACACCAAATAGTTCTTAAATTAGTTAAAAATTAAAGAAAAATGTTATTTTTTATTATCTTCAATTATAGTGACATATTATTAAATAAAGTTAAATGGTAGAATAGTAAATTATTTTATAAAAAGGATAGAGACTTTGAAAAAGAGAATAAATAAAAAAAATGGGAGAGTGAACTTCACGTCAAATAACAAGAGCTTGCTTCCAAACTCCAAACATTACAAATATCAATCATCAATCTTTGTCTTAATACATAGTAATCCCCGATAGCATCTCTAGGACACGTTACCACCGTTCCCACCGTTGGATTGGCTGAAATAAATATGATTATAAATAAAATATTAGAAATTCAAGGGGTCATGCACCTAAAATTAATTAAATAAAGAGAATCGGCTTTTGCCGGACGGAGCTTTTTGATCTCTTTTCCTCACAACTTCTCACACAGTGGTCTCTCCATCGACCTGATGACTCCATTACCTTCATGAAGACCTTCAACCTCATCAACCCGTCTCCTCAAAATCCCATCTTTTGAACCCTGACTACGTATATGTAGGTAAAACTGCTTTATCTGTATAAATGGCGTTTCACGATCACGATATGGCTTTCGACTCTTTCGGCGACCACGATGACAGAGAGGCTGTGCACCAACGCCTCATGCTCGATACCACCGGGAAGCCTCAGCTCTCAGTTACCGTCTCCGAGGCCGGTGGATCCGGAGCTCCCACTTGGCTCAGCGATGCTATTCTCCGGCGTCAGGATTCCGTCCATCTTCGCGGCCGACAAGACGAGGTCTCCGCGATTATGAATTCCGGCGAGACCGGGGATCGAAACCGGACGGAGAGCGACTGCGAAGCGACTTGGGAGTGGGAGAGCGCCAAGCAGAAGGCGGACATAGCGGCCCACCCGCTTTACGAGCAGTTGCTGTCGGCACATGTGGCTTGTCTCAGGATCGCTACGCCAGTGGACCAGTTGCCGAGGATCGACGCTCAGCTTGCTCAGTCCCAGCGCGTGGTGGCCAAGTACTCAGTGCTCGGAAACGGCTCGGTGGACGAGAAGGAGCTCGATCAGTTTATGGTTAGTTTAGTTAGTTACCTTCTCTATTTTTTTTTCAAAGCTTGGGTTTTTGTTATCTCTGCAAGCACAAGAAAAAGATAAAGAACTTAAGCCGATGGTTCTATGAATTTGTTCATAACAATTCTGGACCCAAGAATTCGTTGCTATTACTCGACCGTACGTCGACATAGGATCCCATATCTTACGTAAAAATTGTCTGGTTTGAATAATTGGAATATATGCCTCCGAGTTTGTTTGTTTTTGTAGTTCGAGGTTGACTTGATGAAGGGAAAAAAAATATTTTTTTTCCCATTTGATTGTGTTTTTTTTTTTTTTTTTTGGGGAATTCATTTTGGTGTTGAAATCCATGTTGATTTTCTTTTTCTTTTTTCCTGTAATTTTTCTGTTTCCTGTGTGTTGTGTTAATGAGTCCAATTTGGTGGTTTCAACCGAAAACATTGTCTTCATTTTGTACATATATAAGATTATGGGAGAAAAAAGACCTAAAAAACCAAAAAAGGGAGCTGCTAGGCTTCTGGAAAGTCATAATCTTGATGTGAATCGTAATGTACGTGTATTGTGTGGCATCCTAATTGAGACGAATCATGCTGTTCAGAGTACACTAATAACCGAAACTTGGGAGTGCTTCTGAGAATCTCTTTCCACTTGTTTGTTTGACCCAGTTCTTGCTATCTTTTCAAAATATGATCCGCCATTAAGCACAGGTATAGCTATGACTTGAGCTGGTGATAGAATTACTTTGCATGGCATCGGGTTGGATTTTAAATTATTGGCATTTTTTAAAAGTTTACGATAGAATTATCCTCATCACGTAATTATAGAATCATAAAAGTTTACGATATTTTTCTAGGAATTGATGCTTGGAGGTGTAAATGCTCATTGAATCTAGCTAACTTGGAAAGTCACAGGTCTATGTGCGAGGTATCCTTTGTAAGAGTGGAATTAATCAGTGGATACAGTAATGGTGGCTCTAGCCTTGTCTGCTAATTATTGCTTTAAAGTGATCACACACAAAACCAAACAGACAACCATGGGGAAAGTGCTATGATATGTGATGAAATGAAATGATATGGAGCATGATACTTCTTGTAAACATCTCGGCTCTAGAAATGGAAACCCGATCGACCTGATCATCACTATCCAATTATCAAATGTTTTGCACAAATGAAACCAACAAGACAATACATCATGTTTTACATTAAATAAAAATTCTCTCTTCCAAGCTAAATGCAAATTAAAAATTACAGTCAGATTGTGTTTGGATAGTGAGGTATTCTTAGGTATTCTATAAATAATAATAAAAAAGTAGTGAAAACGTAATTATAGAATATTGAATAGTAGTAAATCGTAATTGAAAAGTAGATGAAAAGTAATAATAAAATAATAAATAATAGTAAGGTATTCTGATAAAGGTATTCTCAATACCCAAACTAAGCATAAATTGTCATCTAATAATTCTTAACAGTCTCCCTGGTCTCGAATAACTCAAGTTTTCTGTTGTATATATTGCACCCCACTTAGATGTAAAACACAGGGATGAAACCATACGGAAATGTGGAAAGTCATTATGTATGATGGTATCATCTATCGATCCACTGCTATCTGAGTAGCTAATCTTTTACTTTCTGAGATTTTATCGAATTTCTTAACGGATCATTCTTGATGTTATAAATATGGTGTATCTTTTTATCTGAATATTCCTTTTTTCTTCTCTTCTTTCTTTGTCTTTGTTCCTTCTGATGTAGACACATTATGTTCTATTGCTCTGTTCCTTTAAAGAACAATTGCAACAACATGTTCGTGTTCATGCCATGGAAGCAGTAATGGCTTGTTGGGAGCTGGAGCAGTCTTTGCAAAGCTTAACAGGTAAATTGCTGAAGCCCCTTCCCACCGGGGCGCTCCCCCTCCTTTATCCGATATGTCTTAATGCTGTCTTAGACAATAGAAAGAACAATGGAATTAGATTGTATTTGCATGTACTTCTTTATAATATCCATGTCATGGTGAACAGGTGTATCTCCAGTTGACAGTACAGGTGCTACAATGTCTGATGATGAAGATGACCAAGCGGATAGTGACACGAACTTGTATGATGGAAATATGGATGGGCATGACAGCATGGGATTTGGCCCTCTCATCCCGACTGAAAGTGAGAGGTCCTTGATGGAGCGAGTAAGACAAGAACTGAAGCATGAGCTCAAACAGGTAATTAAGAATGCGCGCGTTCTCAAATTCTTCTGTTGAGCAGATACGCAGCTCATAACCATTTTTGTTTTTCAGGGTTACAAGGAGAAGATTGTAGACGTTAGAGAGGAGATTCTACGAAAGAGAAGAGCAGGAAAGCTTCCAGGCGACACCACCTCCCTCTTAAAAGCTTGGTGGCAATCACATTCAAAGTGGCCATACCCAACGGTAGGTTTGACATAATCTCTCCTTCCAATGATTAGTTTGGCAACAGGTTTTACAAATGGCGCCTCTACTACTATATACCCCTTATTAATTGGCTTGTAAACATTGCTCTGATCAGGAGGAAGACAAAGCAAGGTTGGTTCAGGAAACAGGCTTGCATTTAAAGCAAATAAATAACTGGTTCATAAATCAAAGGAAACGAAATTGGCACAGTAACCCTTCGTCTCCCACTGTTGTGAAGAGCAAACGCAAAAGGTAGGGTGATGATTTACTTATTCTTCTATTGCCCAAGTTCAAGATTCACTTTAAGAACTTTCTGCCTATTGTAATTCGGAAAGAAGTAATGCAGGTGAAACCAGCAAGCAGCCCTTCTAGTAATTGGACAGTCTCGAAGAGGAAAAAAATAAACTTGTTATATATTCCTAGCAGCTAGCTTGTGTCCAAATCTTTTCAAAGTTTATTATATATAGTCGGAACACATCATTGTGACGGAAAACTACTGCCTGCAAGTCATGAAGATTACATGAAGATCACTATTTGCAGATCTATTCTAGTACTCATATGTACGGACTCAAGTCTTGAAACCGAACATGCCGCCTGAGAACTATGTATGCGTCTTCAAGCCAATTAACACTGCTGAACAGTTCCAGTTGACGGGTATGCCTTAAGAGCACTCCCATACACTTGATATCTGTACCATAAATCTCATCTATGAGGTTTAAACTTTAAGCATATATATTATACATATATATATATATATATAAGATAGGAGAAATCTTCTTGATATAGCCTGTGGAACTAGATAGCATCTTTTTGTACCACTTGAGATTAACGTACTCCAGTTTGCTACATTAATATCATGTTGCAGCTAGCACATAGATTGCAACCTGTGTGTTTGGTAGGACAATCTGAGCAAGAATTTTCAGAGTAGGCACAGCAAGTACTTCAGTAATTAGAATTCATGAAAACAAGAAATTCCAACAAGAGCAAGGTTGAGTAATTTGATTGATACTAATGAAATAAGCATAGCCCGTGTATAGAAGGATACAAAAGAATACCTAAATATATTCTAAGATCAAAGAGATTAAAGACAAGAAGTCATGCACATTGTTTCCATTAAATACAATGGCTGAAAACCAAAGCATTAAAGTGTGTTCGAAAAAATTCTGCGACTCCGCCATTGTACGCTCCGGCCCTATCTTCAAAAGACCGCTCATTTCTTTCCGATCATTCAAGAGCAAGGTTGTTGGGCTCTAATTAGGCGCTCTATGATAATTGTCTAAATGGAAGCTGGTTTTAACATGATGGAACATTGTACTTTCTTTGGATGGAATATTAGATTGGATTAACTTGGAAAGAAGAAAAGCTAGCGTCGGGATGCTACAGATAACAAAATCGTTTTGTTTTGTTTTGTTTTTTGAGCGTACGTCTGTTTAACACGAAAGAGCAGTCTTTAAAGACTTTTAAAAACTCTATGACCTTGATCAAGTTGTAAAGAGACAAAGTGCCGAATTAACATATGCCTTAGGTAACGTATTGGCAAGTTGTAATGGCATTCAATACGCCTCTACGAGATGGACCTTTTGCAGAGTTACGAAAATGGCATAGTTTTTTAAAACTTTTTTGGCAACTCGTCTATCATTAAAGAAACACATGATTAATCGAAAAGAAACGCATTAAGCAACTTAATTAGACGGTATCCCCTCACGCTATATAAATATATTTACTTTAATAAAAACCAAAATTATATTCTGCCAAAAAGATCACCGGATTCCACAAAGAGATCGAGCAAGACTGATATGAATGAATAAGGAGGTAATTAAAAAGAGTACAAAATGAATGCAACTTTCTGCATGATACAACAAAAATTATCAACATCATCAACGACTTTTTCACGATCCACTGTGCCGCTTTTCATGAAGGAGTAGCAGCAAACCGGGACCTGGAATCAAGAACAAAGCCATCTTCTTGATCTCCATCAAAACCATTATCAAAGTTGAGGGCATAAGCCTGAGGATCATACTGGAACCCAGTGCCGTGCTTCTTCTTGTTCTTGTGATTACCAAATGCGCTGATCTTTCTTAAGAAAGTCTTCCACTTGGGCCCTGCCACTACTTCTGTACCCTGCCTAAACTTAATCAGTTGCTTCATCCACCATGTTTCCCTACGTTCTCCTTTATTGATCAGCAGCAGGTGTTTGCTCTCCCTTTCATTGCTTTGTCCCCATCCGAAGCCCATAAGCCCAAAGCAACAACACCCACCACTCGAAACGGCTTCTTCGTGCTCGTCCATATGATCTTGATCACCTTCTTCATGCACCTTCAATGGTTTTTCTTCAATGGAAGCCATATTGCTCGCACACGCAGCACAGAGAGAGAGAGAGAGAGAGAGAGTGCAGTGATGGAGGTGGGAATTAAAGGGTCGGTCTTTTTAAGGAGGAAGAGCGGTAGAGAAGGAAACGGAAGGCGGTTGCTTAATGATATTCCAAGAAAATCCAAAGGCACTAGTTGCAAGATTCTCGTTGGAGTTTATTTTCATAGTTGCGTGACTTTATGCGATTGGCTGATACCAACCATTTTTTGATGAGGCCAATCCATAAATGTTTAGAAAAAATGGGAAATTTCGTGTTGGAGTGCACTAGGACTCCAAAATTGACCTTATTTTGCCGGCTGGGGGAATAAACAGCTAGGCGAGCTTCTACGCGGGTGTCTTCTTCTTCTTCACACGTTTTCTAACACTACATCCACGAAGAAGGATCAATTAATGACCGCATTTTCTACAGATCAATTACCTCTTTTTTTTTATATATAAAAAAGGAAAAAACAAATTGTCATTTGAGGATTACCGGTAATTGATAGTATCCAAACTGTTTTGAATTGGGATGGATTTTTTTAGATGCTTCACCCACTGACATGGCATGGCATCTTTATAAGCACCATATATATATATATAAGAAATATTATTATACCGCCTGAAGTATACCACTGGATCGAGAGGTGCCTCATTGACGTGTCTTCACCATGTGGCACCACGTGGTTTTATTAAAAAAATTAAAAAGACAAACATAAAAGAACAGAAAATTTAGGATTTCATTCTTTATTTTTGTGTTTTCGGACTTCATTTTATTTTGGATATATTTTTTTAATAAATCCCGTGGCACCAAACGTCAATGGGGGCAATTCCAACATTCAAGCGGCAGACATACATATATATATATATATATATAATATGTGTATGTGTATGTGTTGGAGCCAAGCCAAGCCAAGCCATAAGAATATAGTGTAAAAAGTGAACAGTAAATAGGATATAATGAGACTGGCTGCCATTTAAAATGTGCAACCACCGAGTCATATTTTCTTGTGTGATAAGCGGAATTTAGTTTGGACGCCAACTTTCAAGGAATTATGCTCTTTTTTCTCGTATTCGACTGCAAAACAAAAGCTGATTCCCTTTCCACCAAGACCATAATTATCGCGCAGTGTTGGTTTCTTATACTTTTGAGCAGGAATAAATGTGTACAAAGAACTTTGTATTCCCCTCCTTAAGGGAAGCTCAAACTAGTAGTAGCATCAGGGCATGGGCCACCAATCAGAGTCAACCTACAAACGATCTGGGGGATTGGTATCACAAAAATGATAACTATATATATGTAATTAATGCCACACATATTTCAGAATACTGTACCTAAATGCTTGAAAAATAAAAAAACTAAATTTTCTATCCACACTCCACAGTGAGAAGATCTTCTCATACATTTGCACAAGACATCAATTGTCTTCCAACAAGCTGTGAGCCAAGCCCTTTAGCCAAAGGGGATAAACACTAAGTGGAAGCAACTTGCCTGAAATCATTTCTGAACTTGGAGCTGTGTAGAGTGCAGTTGTTGTGATTGGTTCTGTGGTTTGGGAGGAAGCTTTGCTGCCATAGCACGTAACTCCTTAGCAATTTCAGTGAAGCTTGGTCTCTCAGATGGCTCTGATGACCAGCATCTTTCCATCAGCGATCCCCATTCTGGGCCACAGAACTCCGGTATAGGCGGCCGCAATGTGTTACTCACAATACCCCCTGAATTGCAATTGAAAGTACCGATTATCAGTAACTCAAATTTGAGTCACCTAAAGGGAAAAACATTATAAACATTGGTGCAAATTAAATACTACCTATGATAGCCCCATAGTGCAAATTGGCATATGGCTCTTCTCCAGTGAGGAGCTCCCACATCACGATTCCAAATGAAAATACATCAACCTATACAAGGAATTTCACAGATCTCAAATTGTGCAAGTGAGAGAGGGGGGCTGGGGCGCTAATTTCATAAGAGGACTAAATGAGATGGATAGAGCATAAACCTTCTCAGAAACTAGGCTACTGCTACCATTCAAAAGCTCCGGTGCCATCCAAGGAAGTGTTCCCCGAACACCTCCTGAGATTAGTGTCTGACATTTCACCTTGGACAGGCCCAAGTCACCCACCTGGTACCAAAGTGCAAGTTCAAAGTCAACCTCTCAATGTAAGATAAGATAAAATAGCAGGCAAATGAAATAAACATGTAAAACCACTTTGAAGGCGACCAAAAGACAAAAAAGAAAAGAAAAACTACTGGAATCTAACAGGCATGTTTACCACTTTGAAGGTTGATACCTCGTGCAAATTCATATCTTACACTAACAAGAAAGCAGATCAACAAAGGAATACTGAATCTATATGGTGGAGGGCAAGATGAAGATTATTTGAACTCGACTAACCTGTACTCTTAAATACAATAATCCCAACTCTAATGAGGGAATATGAAAATTATTCCACAAATGACAAATAAATGATGACTGCAAGTACTTATAAAAAAAAAAAATGATGACTGAAAGTTGATACAAGGAAAAACAATGTCTGTGGAATCTAGATATTCAATGCCTGTATTTGGAGTGGCCAAATAAAATAAAAGAATAAGGAAAGCTGCTTCAAACCTACACAACTCATGTCTGCAAGTGCACAGACATGAGTGAGCATGCCATTATCAATTGCTTGACACCAAAATTTATGGAGCGCACAGAACGCATTACTGCCACGATCACCACTGCAACTATTAATAAGATATTTCTCTATCTTATGTTGAACTTATATAAGCAAATATATGCTTTTGCATTTTACAAAAAGGGTAACCAGAGAAGTACAGAGCACTTGAGAACAACCAACAACTAGAGGACAACAAACTTGATGACAACTCAACAGACAACGTGGTGCCTTGCAAACATAATCCTAACTTATTACGGACTGTTTTATCTCCCAACAACCTGATATTAGTGAACAAGTTTTGTCATTTGAATTTGGCAAAACCAAATAGCTCACCATGTTGACCTAAAAATGCAACAGAGCAAGGCTGCAAAGAACATTAGGCCAAATCTCTAACCTTGCATATTGGGCGGTGAGGATCTCGAAGGTTGACCAGTAAATTGTCACTTTTCAAATCAAAATGCACTATATTCTTTCCATGCAGGTACTCCATTCCAAAAGCCACATCCATTGCAATCAAGAGACACTTGCGCTTGTCAAGACTCCTGAAATGAATACCTCTTATCAGTTTTTGTTAAAAATGGCATGCTTAGAAGTGCATTTCATTAAGGAAAAAGGGAAAGGACACATTACTTCTCATTTTTCTGCAAAGCATTTCTTAAAGAACCATTAACCATATACTCTGTTACTGTTGCCACAGAACCTCCAGGGCCATCAAGCACAACACCGTAGAAAGCTAATACATTGGGATGGTGCAAATCAGCAAGCTTGATTGCCTCATTCCAGAAATCATCTCTCTGATTGAAGGCACATAGCAAAGTGTACGGTACTAAGAAGCACGCAAAAATGGGGAAAAAACAAAACAAAACAAAAATTTTTATAATGGGAAGGCACAAACCATACGCTCTTGTTCTGAAGGCTTCCCAGCAAAACACCTATCATTAATCCGTTTGATTGCAACGTCAGTGCCCCTCCATTTTCCATGATAAACAGTGCCAAAGGTGCCTGAACCCAATTCTCTAAGCTCTTCAAGGTCACTATTCAGTATAATCTGCCACAAACATGGTATAAAGGCCAACTAGCAGCAAAAACACATGATTTCGGGGGGGAAAAGGTGAAATTTTCCAAACCTGCAAGCGGCCAATGCCATCGGATACCGGAAAACCAAGGTTTGTCTTATCTGACAGATTGTTCTTGCTGTCCTGAAATGAACAAGTGGGAAAAATATATAAACCAGTAACTGAAATCAGAGAAACCCCGCACCCCACCCCTATTTCCTCTTTTGCGGAAAGGAAAGAAAAGAAAAGAGTAAGTAAATAAGTGACCTCAACTTTAGCTTTATCCTGCTTGTCACCATAACTGTTTTGAATATCTCCATCAGGATAGGTTTCAAAAGTAGACTCAATTCTATCAAACAAGTCAGGATTGGAAGGTGAAGCTGAATGCAGAACAGAAGCAGCTACATCCTCGGCAACGGTCTGGAGAACTTGCTTAATTTGTTCCTCTGCCAAGCCTTTTAGAAGCCAAATAAAATGAATAATCACCCCAACAGACATGCATAAAAAAGTAATTGAGTAATTGCACAAAGCAATTGACATATTACTGACCTTTAGCAGACCTAACCTGCTCCAAATGCAAATCCCTGTTTGGAATGCCCAATGGCTGATGAACTCCGACCTCCAGTTGTACTTCTGCATTTGACTCCCCACCACTGCCCAAATGGCTCTCACCTAAAGGATCCCTAGTTGCAAGGGCTTCTTTTATAGGCAGAACTTTGTTAGGTCTTGGAGGTGGAAAATAAGTATCGTGGCGTAAAGACCAAGGATCCTGATTGCTGAAAAGTGAGTTCGAGGAATCTTGGACATTACTATTCGAAGGGACAGCTTCCATATCACCTGGGAACATCTTGGTCTGGAACTGAAGCGTGTCCTCTTTCCAGTCAGCAGGAGCTGGAATTCTTTCAGTTGGATGAGAGGACTCAACGCCATGTAATGCAGGGCTGCCAAAACAAGTTTCCTCAGCATCCAAGTTACGGAATCCAATGTTAGATTGCGGATATGATACAGGATTAACCCAAATAGGTGGTTTTGACATTTCATAGGACTCCAACGGTCGAGAATTATTCACATAAGGAGCATCTGTAGAGGGACAAGGTAGACCATCAATTGGTTTATTTGTGTCAAAAACAGCTTTGGGTTTGCCAAATGTGTTGTCTAGAAGCACCTCCTTCCCAGCAACTAGCTGTGGTTTTTTATCAAAGTTGTCTTCCTTTCTAATGTTATCAAGATGTGACTTCCTATTCTCAATATTGTAAGTTTCATGGGAGGACATCCCAAGGGTATCCATCCTCCCATCAACTGGTCTCAGCTGTTCATGTGGAAAGAAAGTGTCTGCAGTATCTTCTCTTGGAAGGTTACCAGGAAGTTTTTTAAAATATTCTTTGGGTGACTCGTGAACCACACATTCGGAAATTTGAGTTGATACACCACTTGCAGGAGATACATCACTGTTATTCATTAAGGCATCCTTTTTTACCTGGTATTGACCTGGCACTGAATGCTGCTGGACAGCATCATCTTGGTAAGAATGAGGTGCAATGGGCATGAATGCAGCATGAGACGACTGTAGATCACTTGTCCTACTGATAACACCCGGGGGGGCTGAAATTCGATGCCTATCAAGATCATTTTCATTTTGGAGTACAGTCCTGTCGTTTTCAATCTGTGTCTCTGGACTCTGAGTAAACCTAGTTATGTCCATTTGCGGTGTCCAAACTTGAGTATCTACCTGACCAAGGACCCTTGGTTGAGGAACAGCTTTCTGCTCAATAATGCCTTCCCCCAAGGATCCAGTTACGATAACCCTTTTCATTGGCTGGCCTTTCAACTTGTCCTCCCCATGGAGATTATGACAAATTGAGTTCACATCAGACTTTAGGCTTGCGCTACTGTCTCTTTGATCCTGTACCAAAGTATCCGAATGTGCATGAGGCAGTGCTTTTTGACACATATAACAGTCATCCAACCTTGGAATTTTCTCAGGAAACCTTACCTGTTGATGGGGTACCGATCCATCAGAGAGAATTACATGCTCGGGCGCTGGAACCTGGTGCCAGCCATAACCACCTCCTACCACTGAAGAAGGGACCTGAACCTGATATGAATTGTAGCTCTGATCAACAGGAAGTTGAACAACACCTGGTCCAAATTTGCTTTCATCAGGATAATGATCCAACCGAGTTTGTTGTGGTTGCATAACTGGCTGAACCATATTCGGTCTTATGCTAAAATGAGAAGATGCAGGATTCATTGTCATGTGCACTGCAGGAATAAACTGATGGGAAGTGATGCCAGCAGAGTTATCGTGAAGCTGCTGCTGGGTGAACACAGACGCAGCAGTCCCCAATAGATGAGGATTCGGGAAACCCATTTGAGGAGGAAACTGTAGATAATCCGCATGCTTCATAACTTCTTGGCGAGGATCAGCATAGGCCTGCATATAAGGAGAAGATATTGGAATGTCCATTCTGCGTTGCTGCAGCCCCAATTGTGGCTGTGTAACAGTAACAGGCACAGAGCTTTCTAATTGAACCTCAGGCTGAGATGTTTGGAGAAGAACAGAATTCATCATTGGAATGCCTGGTGGCACCACAGAGGTATCGGCATAAGTTGCAGGGTTGGGATCTACACACACCAATCTTGGAGCAGTGTCATTAGAAGTAGCTGAATTTCCTCTGGGAGATAATATGCTGGCTGATGAGAGCCCACTAACATCCCCTTGACTAGGACCCAAGCAATCAAAAGCATCGTTCCCACTATAATCAGAATTTTGGGTTGAAGAAGCACTTGCCATACTTCCCTTCCTCACGATTCCACCGCCAACTCCATCCATGATCCCATTCACCGCATCGAAATATCTCTGCCCACTATTATGTAAGTCCCCAAACTGTACTGTACCCAAAGGGTTGAGTTCTGAAACAGAAAACAGAAACAACCTTAACTTAGCCGACCCATCTGAAGACCTCTCAACCAGTTTTTCATACTCATCCATCATGTTATCAAGGTCATCAGGACATGAGACCGACACCAATGCATCAAGATCCTCATCAGGGAGCTGATATTTGATAATCACAGGTTGCCCATAAGTATCCACCATCTTTTGCGCCAGTTCGTTAAAGCTCACATCTCTCTTGACACCAATGATCCTTGTCTGCCCTCCAACATATCTCAACATCCCATCGCTTGGCCTTGGCAAAATCTTTCCCCCAAAACTGCATAAAATCTTTACTTTCTTCCCAGACACAGAATCATCCCCACCCTCATCGCTTGCCTGATCAGTGCCACTGCCAACAACCCGATTGCCCAAGTTGGGACTAGTAGTGAACCCAGTCATTAAATTACTGCCTACCTGATCAGTGACATTGCCACTAACCCGATTCCCCAAATTGGGACTATAGCCAAGCCCAGTTTCCATATCACTACCAGCCTGATCCATGCCATTGCCACCATGATCAGCAGCAGCAGCATTACCACCAACCTGATTACCCAAATTCACGTGATAGCCAATCCCAGTTGCCATAGCACAACTAGCAATATCAGCAGCATTGCCACCAACTCGGTTGCCAAAACTCACACCAGGGACAGTCCCGGCTGCCGTACCAGGAAGATTGGCAGCATTGCCACCAACTGGATTTCCCAAATTCACACCATAGCCAGTCCCAGTTGCCACAACAGTACTAGCAAGAGCAGCAGCGTTTCCACCAACCCTATTGCCCAAATTGGGATTATAACCAAGCCCCACGCCTACACCAGCAGAAGGGCTCACACCCGGATGCCCCAACGGAACAGGCATACGAGGGCCCCACACTGCCAAACCAGGCGTCGCCCCATTTCCATACCCCAAACCAACAAACCCAGCATCCGAAACTGTTTCCGAAGGGTAATAAACCGGTATCGACAAAGGGTTCCCGGCCTCCCGGGGCGGGTTGGGGTAAAACCCTTCCATGTTTCGACCCGTAGGAGCAGCTGGCGCAATGCGGGGCTCTTCGGCTATGGTTCGAGCTACGTTTAACGGCCGCAGATCCTTCGGAGCCGAGTTCTGATCAAATGCCATTTCTGCAACATATATATAACTGAATTTGCATATTGGGTTTTATTTTGTTTTTCCTTTCCTACAATCCGGATATGAACTAGTCCTAGAAACTACGAAAAACCCACACAAACTGGGCAAAAATTGAGAAATAAATGAGGGGTTTTTAAGCAAGAAACATAGCTAAACAAAAAGAGACGAAAGAGAGCGAGGGAGAGAATTACCAGATTTGAACGGTGATATGTGAAACTGAGAGAGAGAAAGAGAGAGTCTGAGTCGGTGCAGTCCCAAAAGCTCCTCGATTCAGGGCTTTGATAAATCTTCTTTCTTCCTTTCAACTCTCTCTCTCTCTCTCTCTCTCTCTCTCTCTCCGTTGTTTGTCTCCCACAGAGTCGGTGAATATTACATATACACTCGAAATTATATGTCTGGGTTGAATTTTTTTTTATTTTCTAGGGAAAATGACAGAAAGCAAGCGTTCGTAAGCAGCAGGGGGCCTCCGCCGAATTTTGAGGGGCGTGGCGTGGCTTTCTACTTAGGTTTTAAGCAATTGGAAGACGGAAGCGGGAAGAGGCACGTGGACGCCTTCATGCACTCAAACTTGTGAGCTTCATGCTTCAGACTTTTTGACCCAACTGGGTCAGCTAAAATCCATCGATTAGGAAACTCATAAATCAAATCACTTTGAAAAATAAAAACCCATTAATTTTGCATTACAAATGGGAGGAAAGTAGTTCAGATAGGAGAGGAACGTCATGATCTTTGATTTTTGTTCGAGACCGGACTTCTTTGTGAAAAATTGCAATTTAAAAAGAAAAAGATAATGATACCTTACAATTCATTTATTATTATTTTACTTTCTAACTTTTTTTTTCTTTTTGTTTTTTAAATCTGGATTAAAAAATCTCATAACATTACTTTCTTGTATAATCTGATAAAAAATAAATTCAATCAACTAACATAATCATGTAATTTAATTAAAAATAAATTTAACTTTATAAAAAATGATATTTTTTTATTATGTTCTGAGATTTTTAATCCAGATTCAAAATGACAGGTGTAAGGGTATCATTATTCATTTGAAAACTCTTCAGAGAATAATTTACATTTTTCTGAAGTGAGCTATCCATTAAATTAGAGTATTATGTTTTTCTTTTAAAAATTAAAAAAAAAATTATATCTTCTCCTTTTACCAAGTTTGGAATATTCTTTTCTTGGCTATATTGAATTGAAAATTTCTAAACTTCTTAAAAAAAAAAAAAATCTTGTATTTTTAGTGAAATGACTCCATGATTAAAAAGCATACTAACAAATCCCACACACAGATATGTAATATATTTTTAGGCAGACAGAGTGTTAGTGAGATTAATTAATTAATTTGAGGTTGTTTCTTTTGTAGAGTTTGTAGGTTTTCAGTTGCTTACGCAAGTTGTTTGAACTTTTCGAATACTTTGGACTAACAAATGGATAAGAGATTAGATTGAGCTGTTCAAAGGGACAAAAAAAAAAAACACATAAAAATAAGATGGATGAAAGAGAAGAAAGGTATATGAAAGCAAAAGCACTTTAAAATCTCAGCTTCCATGCAAGTGCTCTTGATTTGAATGGGAGATATGTATCTTGACTTTTTGTTCATAGAAAATTGCAGTTTTTACATTCATCGAGGAATGAAAACATTAAAAAAAACTATGTAAAACATAATTTATTATTGATGTGCTGTTCCTAGCTATTAGAAGAAGACAACCACTTTTGTTTTGTTTTTTTTCATCCATGCGCATACAGCATAGCACATCTTCTTTCTTCTTTCTGTATGACAAAATAAAAAGAGTTTGAGGTTTGGTTTTGTTTCACAAATCTTTAAAATTATCTCTTTTATTTTATTTTAATATTTAAATATTAAATATTTAAATATAAATATTTTTAAAATTTTAAAATTTTCATTTAATTATTATAACTTTTTCAAACTTCCAAACAAAATAAAAAAAAGTTAACCTTTTCAAATCTTAAAACAAATATAATATAAAAAATTATATCGCAATAATATTTTAATTTTATAATTTTTTATCAAAATTTTCTCTTTCCATTTTCTCTCTCCATTCCCAAAATTCCATATAAGATTTTAACTCAATCTATTTTGTTAGATGTCATATTTTGTAAGCCTTTGGGTCACGTTCTAGACATTCGGGTCTTGGTTCTTCTATCTGTACACTTAAGAAAACACAAAGGACGAGGAGCCTGGGTGGTGGCCAGGGAGTATCCGATGCTTAAATCAGTATATCTTCTTAGTAGTTTGTGCAAAATTTAGAGAAATCAAAGAGAGTTCTTCATACCTAGGAGTCAACTTTTATACTTGGTTTCTGGATGGGGACAACTCATACTTGGTCTTAGGGAGTTCTTATCACTTCAATTGTTCACTTAGTCATAATCATTTAATGCGGCATGGCTCATGGGGCGACATCATTAATGCGCCATAGAGTCAAGAGAGTGGGGCCATTAATGCTGTGTGGCTCCCTAACTCACTTTACCCTGCGAACGTCCCTTGTTAACCCCCTCCATGCCTGCTGTTAGGAGATCGAGGGTTCCCCGTATTTTTCGACCACTTGCCCGCATAGGTTCCTGAAGGCTGGGTGTCATCGTGGGATGTTAGGGTAGCGAATCTCATCTACCCCTACCGTCTGTTTTTCTCACGCATGGGTACTTCATAGGTTGGTTTTTCCCATGGGCTGAGTACTCCGTAGAGGCCCACTAACCTTTTTTAAAGAAGGTTCACTAGGCTTGATCAAGCTCTCTGACTCATTCCCCTAGAGATCCCTCATAGACTTGTTATACTGGTCAATATGAAAAGAAAATCCATTTACAGTTACTCCGCCAATTCCTATTGGACTAGTCCCTCTCCTATGTGTTTTTTGCCTCCATTTCCTCTCTCATTCTCATGACTCCCAAGAATGAGGTTGTTTGGGCCTGGGTGAACGCTCACCCAAATGATATCTTATCAAAAGCCTTGTTGGATGAGGGCAGCCTTCGAAGATACTTGAGTGCTCTGGCCAATATGTGTTTTGCTGACCGGGTCATTTCGATGCAGGCGATCGTTCCTCAAGTTTGTAGGCACTCCCTTAGCCTGCCGATTAGGGGGGTAAGGGAAGAAACCTAGGGGGAATCTCCTGCCAAAAGTGGTTCTAACTCTGCACCTATGCCTCTCCTGGGGCAATCTTCTATTGGGGTGCTAGTTCAACAGTCCAAGCCATCATTGAAAAAGGGAGAGGAGATTGTATCATCTCCTAACTCCACGTCTTCTTCTCCTTCCCATCGAGAGGCGGGCAGTGCCGATTCTCTTTAGCAACTTTGGGCTGATCCTCCAATGATCGGTCTTACACAGCCTAGGGGGACTCTCCCAACTACTTCAAAAGTTTCTTCTTCGACCCTACCAGACAATGTGGGGATTGTGGAACTCTCGGCAAAAAGGAGTTGCTCTCTTTGAGAATTTATGGGGTCCTTTTGGGCCGTGCTATTTGAAAGTCCCAAATAGTACCCCATCCCCTGACATTGACCTCGAGGGAAAGTTAGAGGAGGCTTCCCGGTCTCTCGAGAAAAAGAAAGATCTTCTCAAGGCCAAGTCTCAGAGGGGGAGGGACTTGGAGGCTAAAAATGCCTTGGCTCGTGACGGGGAGGCTAAAGAGAGAAGTCGAGTGGTAGGGCTGGAGACCCAGCTTACCGAGGCCAACCGTGTGATTGCCTCCCACAAAGCTAACATCTAGGACTTGAGGTCTCGCCTAGATAATGCTTTTGTCCCTCAGCTGCCGAGGAGTTGTTACCCGTCCGTTTGATTCGTGATGACTTCTGGTCCTACAACTACTTGGAGGGCTTGGAGAGAATGAGGGATCATGTGCTCCTGAACCCCAAGAGCAATTTGAGGGTATTGAAAGTGCAAGACCTCCCTTTGGACCTTGCGGTGTTGAAGCTAGAGGTAAAAACTGACGATGTCGATGTCAACCAACGTCTGAATAACCGTTGATGGGGAGGAGGAAACCAATCGAGGCAGTTCTCGATCGGCGTAGGTTCCCCTAGCAACAAGATTCTACTGAGAGAATAATGAGAGAGAGAGAGAGTTGCAGAGTGAATCGAAAAGAAAAAGATAACATCTTGAAATGACGCCGTTCTACTTAAACTTAAACTTAAGTGGAACAGCGTCGTTTCAGACATTTTTTTCTTACGTTTTTAATAAAACGACAACATTGTTTCCATTATCTGTTGTAATACTTTTAGGTATAAAACGACAGAACAGCATCGTTTTGATCAAGATATATTTAAAAAATATATAGTTTTATTATATTGGTCGGTTTAGCAGTCCGATCCAACTTCAAACTGAGACCAAATTGCTGAACGTCAATTTCTTCAAATTTCCATCGCAAGCTGGCCGATTTTTGACGTGGCCAATCAATTCGCATAGGTGGCGACTGGTTGCGTCGGTTTCTGTACAGCCCTAATTAAAGCGAGGTGCCTCAATAGGGAAGAAGTTGATTTCGAGTGTGCTCACAGACAACCCACCAGCTGAAGACTTCCTTCTTGTACTTATGTATTTTCATTTTTCTTTGTTTGCACCTGTATTTTGCGACAACATTAATGGAATTCCCTATTTACTCTTTCCTTTCTTCTTGCATTCTTCTCTTTTGTTCTCTACTTCTAGCTTTTCATTCACGTGCTTTGGGAGTGTACCAGGCGAGGGGTGTGGGGGTGGTACCACTTGGGTTGTGGATAATCGAAAGTAGAACTTATTTGTTCTTGCAATCAGATAATCTCGTAAGGAGTAGTGCCATCAATGCGACGTGGCTCCCTGACTCACTTTACTTTACAGACATCTCTTGTTAACCCCCTTCATAACTGATGTCAGAAGATTGAGGGTTCCCTGTATATCTCGCCCACTTGCCTATGTAGGTTCCTAAGGGCTGAGTATCATCTAAGGGTGTCAAGGCAATAAATATTATCTACCCCTACCATCTGCTTTTCCTCACGAGCTTGCTATACGGGCCAAATCGAGAGAAAAATTTCCTTACACATTTCACTATTATTCATAAATCATTTCACTGATCTTCACATATCATCTCATTTTATTTCACTATCCAAATGAGACTGTACTATTCTATCATCAGAAGTGTATCAATGAAGTTATCCCATTAACATGGCCTTATCACGTGACGGCAATAATAATAATCAAAACACTAAACCGCTATCTGTCCAACCCAATAGAGCAACTTCATCAATACATTTCAGGCGACTCCATTCCATGTCCAATCATTTTCAATGTTACAAGAGACGAATCTATAGGACTCAAGAATCAAAGGGCATGGCCCTACTTACTATACATCTAAACAAAACTTTAGAAAACAATAGTATTTATTTTCGTTTTTTCTAAGGTTGGCCCTCCAAAAACATCTAACCCAATCTATTTTTATTCCAAAATAAATTCCCCCAACCAACATTAAATATCTAAATATTGCGTGCATACATGCCATGCACCATATATTGGGGCCACTTTGAATATCATTTTAAAATTGGGTATATGATTCTAAAAGATCCCCCTATATGCCTAGAATTGATTTTCAATCTTTATATTGTATGTAAAATTCTTAGTATTTTCCGTCACGTAATTAACAACTAACATATTCACATGACAACTAATGATTTCGATACATATAAATTTATTGTGCTTTTAAATATGAGTAATGTTACCCATCATTCTTTATATTATCATTCTCTCATATCACGTGGTATTAAATAATTAGATATTAATTGTGATATTCAACTTGAAGAACAATCATTTAATATCATATTATAAAATATTGAAAAGATGAAAATAAGATAGATCATAAAAAGAGTTTTTCTTTAAATATTAAGAAGTGTACCTTATGTTTATCAAAACACTAAAATTGGCTTATAATATAACCAAATATATATATAATAAAAAAGAGTTATTTTACTTGAAAGTCGGTTTGTAAAGTACACCCTCCATTAATTTATTGATATGACAAGATATGATTTATAAAAAATTCTAATTTAATTTTTTTAAATAAATTAAATCTTGTCATGTTAAAAAAATAAGAAAAATAATAGTTGCAATCGTAAGTCCATAAACATCTTGTAATTATTTTTAAAAAAGTAAATAAATATAAGATTTACATAAAAAAATTAATTAACTTTTTAATAAAAATTTTTATTCTTTTTCAAAACAATTATACGATACTTACACATTTTACCACTATATGTGACATTAATCCTTAAAAAAAAAAATAAAAAAAAAAGATGTTTCCTACCGACATTCAAATAAAAGTTCTGATAAAAAAAAAAAAGGAATTAGTACGAAGAAAAGCGTGGAGCCAACAACCTGAAAATTGACCGGTAGATAATCCTAGGCTCTTGTGGGGTATGCTATAATGTTTCGGTTTCCTACATTCAGCTAGCAATTATGTGAAACCCTACCACACGTTTATGCTGTCTATTCAGTTTGTAACACCGAGGCATCTAATTTGGGCCATACGACATAACTATTTCTACTTTTTATGTGTCTCTTTAATATTGAATTCTCCTCATCATATTGCAAAAAGGAATTGCATGCGTCTTTGGACTTTCCACGAAATTAACTGCACTCACGTACGTACGTACTCAACCCATGCATTTTGCACTGTTTTTTTTTTTTTTTTTTTNGAAACTTATAAATCAAATCATATTATTTAAATGATGCAAATTGTGTTCTTACACAACGTCTTGAAAATAGAATAGTTGAAAAAATTAAAGATAGTGACTTGGGTGAGTTTGGATGTTGAAGTGAGTTGAGTTGAGTTGAGTTGAGATGATAAAATATTGTTAGAATATTATTTTTTAATATTAAAGTTGTTTTGGAATTTGAAAAAATTGAATTATTTATTATATTTTGTATTAAAATTTGAAAAATGTGTAATGATGAGTTGAGATGAGTTGGAGATCCAAACGAAAGCTTAATGGTGCGGTAGACATGAATGAGATAATTAAGGAAACTTTTATTGCCATGAATGGCCAACTCAAGACCCTACTCACATGGGATGAGAGCACTAAAATTTTGTTTCTTTCCATAGAGTTCTAAAGTCGGTTGACAAAATCCGCCATGGGATCACCTGTCGGAAAGTAACCTTATCAGTTAACAGTTAACAGTTAGTCCTTTCTTGTTGACTATACAATCTGATCATGTGTACATAGAAAAATGTAAAATCTCTAATTTTGTGATTATAACACATACATCATATCATGGGCTACCGGCCCCAGCCGATGGAGCTAGGGTCGGCCCTAGTGATCTCAGCCCACTTAGCATGCATGCATGCATTCTGGTCATGGCTTGCTAGCGGTGGCATAAATATTAACGAATATTTGTAATATTTTTTTACGATAAAAAAAATTATTTATAATAAAAATATACTCATTTTAGTTAAAAATAATTATTAAATAAGTAATTTTTTTTTTTTGTAGTGATATCCTCACGATGAGACGATACTTCGAGGACCTGTCCTACCACCTATCATTGCCTTTCATCTTTATGAGTAAACTCATCAAGAGAACTCAGCTCTTGGACTCTCTCATGTGTAGCTCTCTATCGTTTTGGGCCGGCGGCCATGCTACCATTTTTGTTATTCTGTTTCATTTTATTAACGGCTTTCTAGATGTCCCGTTGACGTATTAACTCGATGATAAATGATATTTATAATTTTAAAATATATAATTTTTGTATACTCGTTGGTAAATTTGGAATTTACATAAAAAAATATTTTTTTAATAATACTTCTCACTTTTTATCAAAGAAAAATACACAGAAACTGTATATTCCAAGATATATAACAGTGGTTACAGGTGATGGATGCATCAGAAATGAGAGAAAGGAACCGGTTATTTTCTTGGATGACGTACCTCCAAGATCGAGGTGGAAAGAAAAAACTGCTTATACATCAAACTTTTCAACAATGGATACAAGGCTTCGTAATAATATTGGCACGGCAAACGAAGGAGACTTAATAATATTGGCTATGTTTGGGTGGTGATCTTATGATTTAAGTTGATCTGTAAATAGTAATGAGCTACGATGTTTGAGTGGATTTTATGGATCCATCGAGATGTGTATGAAATATGTTGAGATATGTTTTAACTTTCTATGAGAAATTGAAAAATAGTAAATTTTATCAATAAATGATTTGAAATAAGTTGAGATGAGCTCAGAACACAAAATAAACTTATGTGAGTGCAAACAGGCCTTGAAACAATATGAATCAAACCCACAAACAGACATTGGGCTTTCTAGATTTCATGTCACATATCACCATCCCATGGACATGTATTGGTCCTTTAATGTTTGTTGGATTAAGTCTTTGAAGTGGTTTTTACTAAGACCCCGCTTGGATACACAATTTAGATGAGATGAGATGTTTTGAATAGTAGTTGAATAAAATATTTGTAACATATATTTTTTAGTATTATTTTTATATTAGAATTTGAAAAAGTTAAATGGTTTATTATATTTTTATATGGAAATTTGAAAAAGTTATAATAATTGAGATGAGATGAGATGAGATAATGGTTCTATGTAAACAAACGGGGCCTAAGTTTTAAATTTAAATTAAGTGAATATAGATTTATCTTAGATAATTGGTTTTAACCGCCTGAAGATTTATTGAAATTTCTAATAAGATTAGAAAAATATTATAGACACAAAACAATTCCACACACTAATGTGACACATTGCTAGTGTGTCACGTCTCCTCCTCATCTTTTTCTCTCTTTCTCCCCCCTCTCCCTGTGCCCGCCACCACTGCCCTCTCCTCATGCCCTCTCTCCGTGCCAACCAAGGTGGTTGGGGAAACCTCAGGGTAGGCAAAAGACGTCAGCGATCCAAGCAGCACTGCCGACGTGGAGCTCACGGCAGTGCAGTGCATGTTTGTGCACATTTCATGCACTGTATGCGTGGTCGACGACCGCCGTTAGTTGGCCGGGGTGGTCGGGATCCACCACTAAGCCGTCAAAAGTTTCTGTCGGTCCAAGTAGTGACCGTCGGAGGGGACACGAAGCTCACGTCAGTGCCGTGAGCTTGCTGTGCATGTTTTGTGCATGGCTTGCATGGTCGATGGCTGCCGTCTATTGGCTATGGTGGTCGAGAACCATCCCGATGGGGCAAACAAAGCTAGCGATGAGGGAAAAGGGGAGGCAAGGGGGGAGGAAGAGAGAGGGAAAAGGGGAGGGGAGAGAGAGAGAGAGAGAGAGAGAGAGAGAGAGAGAGAGAGAGAGAGAGAGAGAGGAGAAAAAAGAAGAAGGAAGATGCGGCATATTAGTATTGTGTCACATCAGTGTGTAAGATCCCTTTGTACCTCTAGCAGCCTTTGTAAGATTAAGGTCTAAACTATGGCTCAAACTTGACCTGAGGGAATGTTTACAGCTTTTTGCTGTCTAGGCCCCATCTAAGTCACAAGCCCTCATATTCGCTTGATTGAGTGTTACTATGATCAAAGCCAAATAAGAAAGCCAACTCCAATTAACCACTCCTATCCTTTTATATGGAAAATATATAAATATATATGTGTGTGTGTGTGTGTGATAGATCATGGCAATATGGATTAACTAATAAACTTCTAGTTTTAAGTACATGACTATCACTACAAGAGAAATGCTTATATATAGCTAGTTATTTATGTCGAAAATGACAAATTTATATCAAAATCAGTACATCCTCACCGTAAATAATCGTTTTCATTACAAATAACTAGTTACAAATAATCTTTTTTCTTGTAGTGTATATATGAGCTGAGAACATAACAATATTACATTTTGGGGTTTTAATTGTTGGGTTTGTGGAGCCGAATTTATTCTTATGAGGGCCTGATTTGATGAATCGACCCGACAAGGTTTCATCACTATTTTTTTGTAGAGTTTCAATAAGGCTTTGGCCAGTATTTGGGGGTTTGGGGGCAACGACTCTAAGAAAAATTTTTGACTGTATTTGGGACTTGAGAAATGCTCATGCATAGAGTTTGCTTGAGCCAACATCATACAGAGAGCTTAATCGAGCGAATAACGCATTAATTGTGAAATTAAAGTTTTTTATTGCCGTCTAATCCTATATATATATATTTGTTATGAGCAATATGGTCATTTGGAATAGTATATTTCACTCTAAAGTATATTTTGTCATTCTTCAAGATAATAAAAAATTCTCTACAATGTCGTGAATATAAGCACGTTGCCAAATCACATAAATTTTTATGTCGCGTGAATGAGTTTCTTATTTTGTTTTATTTTTCTGTCATTAATGTTTTTCACAACGTTAACTTGCATTAATATTTGTAAAGTAATGTTACATACAGTCGTGGAGTACGTAAGTACTGTGCAATCATTTTGAAAAAGAGTATGATTCACTATTAAAAAATTAATTTTTTTTCATATAAATCATATATTTATTTATTTTTTTTAAAGAGATTGTGATCCACTTGCACCCTCTATTTTCAAATCTCATTTCTCTTTTTTCTCTTATTTGTGTGTTTATATATATAAATAAATAAATAAATATATATATATTTATATTGCCGACAGAATCTCCTTAATTACGCTGTTTTTATTTTACTTTCGCTTTGATCTATGATTAGCTTTATCTCAGTACTTTTGCTTTACAGATTGCGTGTTACAATTTAATTAAACAACATGCATGGTGCCGCTCGCAGCCGACACTGATCTGAAGGTTTTAATTTCAAAGTAGGTCATATATAGCCGGCTCTGGTCCAGAACCTATATATTATACCAATATTCGTACTTCTATCGTGCCAATGATCTACTTCAATATTAATTCTCTCGTTTTATTCAGATTTCCTAACCAATCTTATGCGTGACAAGCTCATAATTAATAGAAGTACTACCAAATTCGTTTAGATTTCCTTTTCAGGAAAGAAACGATTATAATAAGGACCCACACCCCCCCAAAAAAGGGGTTAACCAAGAACATGTAAAGTAGGTTAAAGAAAGAAAAAATAACCACATGATGCATGAGTAGCATATTTATTACCCTTAGCTTTAATGTTGTAGTCTTGTAGAGCTTTCTCTTTTAGAATATTTATTACATGATCTTCTTCGTTACGTTCGATCCTAGCAGCTTCTAAAGTACTGAGATCAACTCTACTGTTAAAAGGATAAATTAAATCTTGAATAGTGGTGTAAAAAGCAATTAAAGCATATTATATATAATATTATATATGGGGTATGATTCATACTGCAAGCTGTGACGATCCGTGCAGGTGCATGCATGGAACATTCTTCGCTTGAGGTCCAAGTGATCTTTTGGGGCCTATCCCAGATGATCATCAGGATGTGTGTATATATATATATATATACATTTTATTATATATAGATTATACGCGTTAATTGCAAGTACGTAGTAGGAGGAGCTGACTATCTAGAAAATAAATGGATTCCAAAAGAGTAATTGATCAGCATGAAACGAGTGATATTCATCCTCATCATCATCATCATAATCGTCTGGATTTGGAGCAGATCAAGAGCGAGTTGTTCAGAATGGCGATGAAGGCCGAATGGGAAAACGTTGTGGAGATATATACGAAAGAA